>OMOT01004558.1:1439-22740 GCA_900312575.1 Acanthochaenus luetkenii
GCTCCTATGCATCACCCCCACACGCCTCTAATCCCTGTGCTGCAGCTGCATAATTCATACGTTGTGGCGGGATCATCCTCAACCCTGCAACGCTGGACGCAGGGAGGTGGAAACAAACACCTGTCACACGAGAGAGGCGACCCTGTGCACGCATTATTCACCTTGTTGGCATCATGACGGCGCTCTTGCGAGGCCCATATAATTGAGCTGGCTTGAGATTCCAGTTTATTACAAAGGCGTGAGCCTATTTCCAACAGCGTATCGCTTTCATCGTGATTTTCCGCTTCCATCTCATATACTACCATGTTTAAAACCAGGCTAGTTTCTTTGCATGTCTGTATACGTTTAACTTAGAATGGCATACAGTCTGATCAAGGTCTGCAGCAGCATCACAGGTGCTCCACAGAGAAGTCCATGGTGTCTGACGGCACCCAGCCCCTGCACCTAGTCTCAGACCTTGCCTTCTGGTTCCCGTTTTAGACACCTACTAGATAAAACCAACAGATGCAAACATTCTTTCATACCCTCAGCCATTGCGCTGCTTAACTGCAACTCCTATAGAAGAAAGTAACACAGCGTAATCTACTTAAACCACCCAACCACACCTGTTTTTATTTATGTATTTATTTCAATGTATGTATTTCATGTTGATCCATTTTACGTATTTGGTGTTATTCATGTTTTTTTTTACTGCTGCACAACTAATCGCCCCTTTGGGGACAAATAAAGCTCTACTTGACTTGGTGGGTGTTTTGAAGCTCACATAGACCTCCCTCGAAGACTCAGCGAGAGATGTGAAAAGAAATAATAAAGGAGAAGTTAAGACATGATCAGTTGTCATTCCCCAAGCCCTTACTAACCTCTATATCGAATCTATAACATCTCAGTGTGGCTTCAGTGGTCATTTGAAGCAAACTTCTGTTTTTCGTTCCGCTACAGTTGAAAATCATCAACACAACCCCATCTATAGCATTTTTCCATTCCTATTTTTCCAATCTGTCTGGAGGACAAGTGGAGAAATCCTACTTCACATTGCCCTCTAATAACCCTTGATCACTTAACAACTGACCCTATGATCCCATGCAAAATTCACATAGAAGCTGAAGTAACGGAAAAAGAAGGGAAATGAAAGCATTAGCCGCCAATGAAGATCTTTCCCACTGGTTTTTGATTGAGGAAACCTGTTCTCTTTCTGTGTGCCACAGGTCTCTGTCCATTCATCAGTGGCTAAGTAACAATTAAGCCAAATAGATCCGTAATGACTTCACCAGGGTTGGTTTGTTTGGTACAATTTACGCAATGTTCCCAGAGTTAAAGAGGGAGCTATTGAATATTCATAGTAATATTGCCATAGCAAGGGACATGAGCATAGCAAATGAGAAACCACATGAGATCACTTATTACTGTTTTTTTTAAAGAAACTGGCTCAGGTTTTTTGTTTCCGAAACATATTCGGTGACCGTTGGATGAATCAATGTCAGATCATTGCATTCTTTGAAGACAGCTTAGCTATATTATATCACAATAATATCCCTATAGTATTTCTATAATATTCCTATAGAGAATTACAGTTTTGCTGTGATATTTGTATAGTATTCCTTGCTCTGATTATTCTACCTGCTTTTCATCCTCTGTTTTGTGGAGGGGGCGGATGCGTCATGGTCCGGTTATTAAATTGGTATTGTAGCTTTTCACCTGGGCCGAGCAGGACACACCGTTGTTCCGTCATTCACCCGAACGGTTCTGCCATGTTGAACACGATTGTCTAACCGTGCACGGTTTGGAAACACCTCGAAAGGGTTCCTCTCCGTGCTCAGAACCGCTAGGCCTGACCGTGGAAAACAGCCTCATGTCCCACACAGCGGAACCATCCCGAACGTCCCAAAAGACAGGCATCCCGTACGTTTACTAGCAACACTAAGCGCTCCTACTGTAAGAACACTTCAAAGACAGCACAATTTAGGCTTCAGCCTTCTCTTGAGACGTCAAACAGTCAGATGGTTGTCAGATGCAAGGCCTGGCAAGAGAGGCTGAGAAGCAAGACCACCTGCACTTACTTACCTCCCAGAACCCCAGGAGCGAGCGCCTGAGAAGGCTCTGAGGATTAACTTACGATTTTTACGGCTCAGTCGGCACATGCTATTATACCTATTCAATCACACTTGCCTCCTGACTCCATAAATATTTTTAACAGAGAGCACACACACACACACACACACACACACACAGTGCCCGCTTGACCCGGTTACAGCTAACTGTCACAACCCCAGTGCTTATATATGGGTTTGTCTTCATCTTTGGGGAAGCTCCGAAGTTTTCCATCTGTTGAGGTGAGTGAATCTGTGATCACCCGGCGGTGTAATGAAGTGAGATAATCTCTTTGGGTGCCGGGGGCTGGCAGGGACGGTTGGTAGCAAGGATATTACAAACCAGACTGCCCTAGACGACGGGGAAAGATCCCCTATTAGGGGGAAAGCAGGAATCAAAAGATTATTTTAATGATATAGTCAGATTACACGGTGCAACCGAGAGGGTTTTTGTCAGTAAATTCGTCAAAATCTGTCACTTTTTTACAATAATTGTTATAACTGTACTTTCATACTGTTTTGCTTTTGCTTTACTTTACAGCTTTTAGCTCTTTGTTCTAGTTTACAGCTGCGTACTCGATGTGTTCATAATGCTCGTCTCTTTCTTTTGTGTAAATCACCTGTTCTTGAGAAAGCACGTTATGAAATAAAGCTTACTGGCACTGCTAAAGCTTCCACTTGTTATAAGTTAATACTAGAAGGAGTATTGTGCTGAAACATGCTGAAATATTACTCTGACCATACTCATCCGCTGTGCTACTGGGTGTTTGTCACCCTTTGCTGCTGCGTCTTGGTTTATTGTTTGCTAAGTGGGAGTTTTTACCTTCAGCATGGCCATCACCATCAGAGAAGATGTGAAGAGGGCATACTTACAGGAGGTCCTGAAACAGGAAGGAGAAAAAGACACGGTTAGCGTGTTTTCTATCAGCACCAATCAGAAATCAAACAGACACAGACCCTCAACGTACCACTGCAACCAAATTTCCCGCATACAGCGGAGACAAAATACAGTAGCAACAGCAGTAGTTTCAATTCCCATTACAATTCTAACGCAGCATAACTCCAAAATCACACCTGTATTTTTATCCATGGCATTTAACAATGGCATCCATGGCAAAACGCTGTTGGGTCAACAATGAGCAACAAGTCAAGTTTAACTTCATGTATCTGAAACAAACGACAGCAGTTCTGAGTAAAGTAGTTATAGCCTCAGGTAAATAAATGGGTTGGTAGCAGTAAAAATATTTGCACAGTGCAAAAGCTTATGAGAGACCTGGCCTATCACATTTAGCATTTGGAAGTGGCTCTAATTTCACTACTACAAGGGGTCGTGCGCTTGTTAAAAATCCCCCCGTGTTTTTGTGAGGTGACACTCCCGTCCTTTTCCCAATTACTGCTGCTCAAAGGACTGTGTGTGCCAATGTACTTCGGGGCTCCCCAGAACCCTGCAAATCATTCGGGGTCTTTAGGTTCTTATTAAAGGAACCCAGATGCTCAACCCTCCCCCCAAAAAATTGTTAAAATGAAGGGATTTTTCTTTTTTACAAGTTCCATGTCGTTGAACTGTTCTTCCTTGTGACCAGAGGGAACGTGCAAATTGCTCCTGCAGCTGGGGCATTTAAGGAGCTCCGCATTTGAGACTCACTGGGTTGCACTACTGCAGTGTGATATATGGATCGTGGGGTTACAGTAGACCTCTTACTGTTGTGTTTCCACCAGGCCGTGGACGCGGGTGCTGCCCTTTCCCCCTACGGTCGTTGGTACTGGCCACTGTCCCATCTCTCATCCCTGATACTGTTTCTACCTGGCTGTAAATACGCGATCGCAGCCTCTGTTTCTGCAGATATCATCGCCAACCGTTCCCCGTCTCTCTGCCTCTATCTCCTTATCTGTTTCCTATGTCTCTGTCACTATGTTACTGTCCACTCCACCGTCTGTCCCGGCACCTGTTCCCCGCTCAGCCGTCCTGGTGGGGGATTCCTCTTTGACCTGGCCCACCCAAGGTGTCTTCCATGTTTTCACCTAATAAGGTTTTCTTGGACGTTTTTCCTTGTGTACCTTAAGGGTCTAAGGCTGGTGGTGCCGGCTAGTTTATGCCTTGTAGAATAGGTAGGCCTGTTATGTCCTGCTAAAAATGTATATTGTGTGTCTTGTGCTTTGTTCTGTCTCCCTGTCTTACATGATTCTGTAAATCCATTAATTGATTGTTCAGGTATATCTAGTTTGGCTCATTTTCTGTAAAGTCCTTTGAGACATGCTTGTGATAAAGGGCTATGTAAATACCGGTAGATGAACTTGAACTTAAACGGCCATTCAGACCAGCTTCATTCACTCTACCATTTTGTTCTCACACTGGCACCTGATTTCGTCCACAGTTTTAACCCCTTCCCGTTTTTTGTTGACCATGTGAGCCGGTAAAGGTTGGTGGCCTCACTGGACAGGTATGGGGCACGTGTGCGCTCACAAGGGCTGTTCCCATATTCTAAAACGACACAGTGGTTACAGTCCACAGCAGCTGCACCGGGACATTCGAAGTGACACAAAGAGCCAGACATTGCTGGTTTTGTTCATCACAACCATTTGTGACGTTGATGCACTTGACATTCACGTACATCTGTGACGTCAAATTGGTCAACCTGCACAATTTGAGCATCAATTCCTCATTTTGCGGAGGCAGGTACGAGAGGAAAAAAAGTAGTGATTATGTACATAAGGAAAATATGGGAGGAAAGGGAAACTTCTGACACTTTCCAACACTGACACTGACAGTTTCAGACAACCGCAGTTGAGACTGTGGCATTCACCGCCTTATTACGTTTTTCTTTCTGCTAAACTGTCGTGCCACACTTTCCCTTTCCGTACGTTAACGGTAAATAAACGAGAGATTCTAATGAAGTGTCCCATTCATTTTGAATGCATAGGTAAACATCACCCCCACCCCTGTTTGTTCTCTCTGTCGGTTGCAGCCAATTGCGGGTGAAAGCTTCCCCTGCCTTTATAGACGAGTCGCTCCAGACACCTCACCGTGAAACTCACAGTGGCTTAGTTACTTTTGGTTGAGGGGAATCGTGAATGAAATATGCAGAAGCCTCACAGCGCAGAACGCAGTAGGCCTCTGCCTCTCGGGTGGAATGGGCACATGGAGTTTGACGCCGGGTGGCATTCATACAGAATATAATATAATACGCAGGACGTCACATCTCAAGTCTTTAAAGCACCGGCACACTACAGCCGGTGCTTTGCTGTGATGGGGCTATTATACACAACACAATGGAAAGGCTCGTCATGCCAATGTTTTCTATTGTCTGCCCTTAACAGACCACTGTGCCACTCCAGACACCGTGAGGGTATGGTTGTTTTTGTTGTTGCTTGTTTCCAATCGATTTGTCAAGAGGAAGCCGTTTCAATTCTCCACGTTTTGCCCCACCCGATGAGAGAGGGAGAAATAAGTGGATGAACCGTCTTGTGCACAACAGTGCCATTTGAAATGTGCTGCTGGCATGGCGCATGTTTATTGGAAAGTGAAGTGTTGCATAAACAAGGACTGCGGTATCTCAGATGTGCAGCCGACCAGAACATTGAACTGTTGCCTGTCTGTCATTCGCTTTCTTCATCTTCACCCGGCGTTCGAGGCGTACACTGGATAACTTCAGTATTATGTAAATCGGGAGAGAGAGAGGGTGGGGGAAAAGGCAGCGGCAGAGAGCCATACCACACTGATCCGTGTCTTTATGCTCGAGACCCGAAAAACACAGAACACAGCCGCAAACATGATCTGAGATTAAAATTGAAATCAAAAACGAAGGAAGCAATAGAGACTTTGATACCCGAACAGCAGTGGTTGTTTGAAATACAGCCCCGCCACTGATTACGTTTGATTCCTATGACTTTAAACTGTAGTCACTGGAATTAGTGGTAATACCAGCAGTCGAAAAAGCAGACATGGTGTTCATTTCTTAGGCTGTGAAACCAAACCACCGTCTTATTTCTCTACCTCACTTCAAACTGGGACCTTGCTTTCTTTCTAATTTGTTTTTACAAGAGCGGTGCTTTTGTTCCAGTGGATTGGCTTTGGTCTACTGCAGTAAGGTCTCAACACAGGAGGCCTGCGAGACCCCAGTGCCCATTATCGTGGAGTGTGGATGCGACTGCCTTCCAAGTGCATGTTCTCGCCGTGAATTCGATTTGTGGCAACGTCTGCGGGAGTGTCGCCGCACGACGTGTCCCTTTCTAGAGGACTTGAGCCTAGACTGGGCCAAGTCAGCTCAGGAGAGAGCGCGTGGGAGGAGAGGAGGGAGGGCGCAAGGGATCCATCCCGTCAACTCGGAATGGGGCCTGAAACAAATTACAACAACGTGTTCCTGAAATTGCGGAGGCCGCCGAGCCTCAACCATTATATATTGATGAAACATTAGCACACCGTGTCTGGAGTCGACGTTGGAGCGTCTGAAAATAGAGTCGAGATCGGCAACGGCAATGTCGGGCATTGCTTTTACTCTCGCTCTCCTAGGGGAGAGGTACTGCATTAAGAGAGCACTGCCACTGGCTTGTCTTTCGACTTGACTGCGAAATCCTAGTGTTTCTATAGCAACCGAAGCCACATAGCAGCGTGGACTGAAACAATCAGATCCAACTCTGAAGCCGCTAGGCCACAAATTACATATATATCACCTATTTTGGCCTCCAAAGATATACAGTGTAGTTTTACATGATTGTAAGTACAGTATGAATTGCTGATGTTCTCATGCATTATTCCTTAAACGTTTCTGGATTGGGACAGGAGTGATCTTTGCTCTCTCATACACAAATACACACACACACACACGCACGCACATACCGGGTTCTCCATTGCGGCCTCTTCTTCCTCGCTTTCCCGGTGGGCCTGCAAAGAGAAGAATACAGCACATTTTGGTCAGCAATTCCATTGTCCTTTTTGTTTGTTTAAGTTTCATACGCTTCGGTTTGTGCTTACATTTAAGTATTCTCACATTGAAACTACCCTGCAGCAGAATGAGGAAGAGGCAGTGTAAAAATATTGTCTTTGGACTTTACACACACCTAAAAATCTCAAGGTTCATTAAGTATTTAGCCTCAATTTAGACATAAACTGCGGTGGAAACCGTGTCTTTGCCACAAAGTGAGCTTTTTGCTTTTTTCCCCTCAGTGTTATTCCTTTCAGCTCGGATGCCCTGATTTTTTATTTGATTTTATAAACAGTCATTTTCTGTTCTCCCCTCCCCTTTTGCATTCTGTGAACACCATCACTCTACTAATGCTCAGTCGGAAGGGTAAAACAATTACAAGCTTTCCCAAGTTTTACACGTTGAAGACTTCAGTGGAACATGTGAATATCGTGCCCCAAAATGACCTTCTTCCTCCCAAGAACACATGTAGTCTTTTGCAGAGGCTGCTGGAAACCAGTTTTTTGACATTGGCATTCTGTTTGCACTCTGTCCCCAAAAAAACTGTGTACATTTGCAATTTAGTCAAAGGTCTGAGGCCACGACTTTCCGACCAGTAGGAAATGAAAAGCTATACAGTAGTACATTGGGACAAATCTCCACCTTTGAGGAAGCATGTCAACCCGCAATGGAATGGACAAAGTCTAAAAACATTATGGGTGTAGGGAAAATGAACGTTTTACTTTTCACTCAACGGTGCGGGTTCAGAAAAGACGTCAACGTCTGTAATAATCACAGGCTCGGAAGTCTGGTCCGCTCCGATGTCACCGAGCGGGACAATCCTCACGGAAACGACACGGATCCAGTTTCAGGCAGCCGCCACAGTGTGGACAACTATTATGCAAATCATTTTGTAAACTCTTTTACAAACAATAGCGTTTCATTGTCATACTGAAAGTTGAAGATAATTACAATAACGGGGGTGGTGAACGTTTCTAATGGAGTCACCGGTTCAACATTAATTTGCCTGGGTGTCAAAGGCGCTGCGCTCTGCCTTCAAGCGATGACTCCTTCACACTGGGCTTAAGTCAGCAGCTGCAATAGCAGACTTAGAATACTAAAACACAGTATAATTACAAATCCAAATTGCCAGACCCCCCGTCTCACCCCACCTCGCACGCACACATCTCTCCCTTTGTTTAAAAAAAATAAAATGAAATGAAGAGTGGAAAAAAGGAACAATGCCTGTAATTTAGTATTTGGGTGATTGATGACGCCCCAGATGTGTTACTGGGGTGTAAAATGCAGGCTTATGTTGCACGACTCTTTGCATGATGTTTAGTCCTCAACTTGCTCCCACCGTTTGGCTCGGCTTCAGCCTCCAACGCTTCTCCCTTGGGTGGTTTCCAGGATAATGTCAGGCCCTGCCAGCAACGGGTCCACGCACGGCTTAGAGTACTTTACTACTCACTTTACTATGGTTCACATCGGCCCTGGTTCCTCCAAAGGTTTGTTTTTAGGGTTTTAGAAGAAACGGAAAGGGGTTTACTGCGCTTGGCAGTCGATTAATTATTGCTTACTTTGAAATGTCATTTTAAGACACTTGACACCTCTGAGAAGAACATTTTGCGTGACGATACATCATCCTCCTGAATTTAGTGGTATGCTTTTGACAACTGCTGAGAAAACACATCGAGAGCACATAGGGGTGGACGATCCAAGTACAATATCCTACAATATTTCCAGATACTATCGTGATTCGAAATATGCCTTTTTCATTTTGCTTTTCTAAGAATAGGTTGCAAGATACTGAAAAGTACAGCTCAGATGGCAACAGTACAGTACTCCATTTGCTGAATATGCCAAAATGTAAAAAAAATATTTAAAAAAAAGTGAATTGTCAGGATCAAAGAAAGTCGGTTTTCAGATCTATTTCAACTCATTCTAGCTGCAAAAGGTAAAGAAGCACTGCACAGCTTCTTGTCACGAATAAAAGGAATAGTGGGACTCCAATAGGGCTCTCAAGTCCCAATAGACCTGACGTTGCTTACCGTGGCAAAACACTGTTACTTCAAAACGTTGTAGTTGGCCTGCTGTTTTCTCGTATCGTTCCAAGTACAGTCATGGAAAAGCAGTTTCAGAAAAAAGGGAATTTCATAAGGAGGGTCAACAACTATGAGAAATCTATTGAAACTGTTTTGACAGGAACCATCCTTTGCTGGTTACATCTTGCCAGCATTTGCTATTAACTATTACTATATAGAATGCCTATATACAGTCACCATTTTTACGGGTCACTCAATTATGATATTTCCAACAGCAACTGAAGGGAGCACGCACTCGAATGAAATGCTGAACTGCACCACTTTAAGCTTTCAGGTTAGTGGGAAAGTTACGCTGTGACTTCAGTGAAACGTTGGAAAAGTTATGATTGGAAATTACACGTGGATTGTAGGCTATTATAATATACCACAAGGACATATCAAGTCCACAATCTCCCTGTGTAGGCAAAGCGTGACACAATTTATATCATATCGCCCAGCAGGCTAGTCTACGCCATTCAGTATGAGAGCAGTGAGCGCAACAGTCACATAAATGCTGAAATATATCGAATCATCACGAGGGCTGTAGCTTCCAAAGGGTAGTCACTGCATCGGTTACTTTGACAGCAACAGACTGTGACGTGAACTTCAGCCAGGTGGCCGTAAGGACGGCGTGGAAGCATCACCAATCGGCACAAGTTGTCCCACGTCTTCAAATCGAAACCTGTGGAATACGTTCACACATTTTGCTGCTTTCTCAGGAATGGTCAAATAATATGAGCGTTTCACAAACCCACAGAATGCAGTTTGTCTCAAATACTGATTGTAGTAGTCGTTTTAATGTTGGATGGCACACCAGAGTACCATGTATTTGGCGGTATTGTGAAACAATCTCCGTTCGCAAGCAATTCGTGCATTGTTTTCAGATATACTTAGCTCATGTTGGTCATTATGACATTATTTGAAAGTTACGCATTGCTTGACATAATAAACTTCTTGTTTATACATCATGTATTCAAGAAAATAACACAATTTTCATCCATAACATATTGGTTGGCCTAACAATTCTGCACCAGTGCTCAAGTTCTCTTTTTGCTCCAAATCTATCAATTTGAACTGAACTAATCCCAGATGGACCCGTTTACAAAACCAGTATTGTTTCAGAGCTTGATATAGGTAATCAGACCATTCAAAGCTTCTCTCTCAGGGTAATACAGCTACTCCTCAGAAAAAAGTGAAAGCTGGGCCAAAAACACCAAACTGGGTACAAGATCCAATCTCCAGAGTAAATCAGGTTTGAAAGACAACTGGCTTTTATACTTCTGAAACAGCAAACCTAATTGCACCTTTCCGGATAAGATGTAAATGAATGTAGACCTTTGCTGTGATCCATAACACATAGTTCTCATTGTCCCATGTAAAAAAAAGTCCTCCGATTCAGTTGAGAAGTGAACTGATGTCAACTCCTGATTAGTTTCTGCTCCTTAGAAAAGGCACTTGCCATCATTTTCTCTTTATACGAGCGATATGTGCACTTTCAAGCCATCCAAATAATCAGTAGAAGAATGACAAAATAACTAAATTTCCTTTTTTGCTTCTGACAAATTGCATTGATGAAAGAAATAAGTTACAGGTGTATGGTAAGGGAGACTGTAGCAGCGTCTGCCTAATGAAGACTAAACCTAAAATAACTAATGTGTGCACACTGTCCAATGTCTATGTAATAAACAGCTGTTAATTGAGATAATGATTATATCAAATCCATACCAAGTATACAAGGATATGGCGTTTGTTCATCTATGTGCCATTGCCTTCCACATTTTCCCATAGGTCATTAAAATAGTATTTTTGCCTTGCTGTCATGACGAATTAATGCAACCGATCAACCCATTTCATGGATACCAAAAGAGCTACAGGCTGACCTTATTGCTTACATATGAGTCATGCAAATGCAATGTGCGGCATGGGTGTTTGGAGGTAATGTCATGGCAGCACAATCATTCCAGTGCCAATGCTTTCAAATAACTGACATGAAACGATATGGCTGGTTCTTTGTCCAGTTAAGGTTGATTTTACACCGAGGCTGTAATGGTCCAAAATGTCCTTGAATGGTTTAGTTCTCGTGCTCATGAACATAAAACATGTTCTGGGTATCATAGTTTAGTTTCTTGTCATAATTGTCAGATTCCATCGTAACTCAAAATACATGTCTACAAATGTAAATGAACATTGTATAGCTTTAATGTGCTTTAAAACTGCTTATCTTAATCTTATCAAAAGCTCTGCCAATCCATTTCTGAATGAAAACAAGATTGCGGTGATCAGCGGTGGGGCTTATGGACTGGGCCATCTCAAGGTGGCTCCCAACTAGAACTTTGGGCTTGGAGTTGAATTAAGTGAAATACTCACAGTCACAGGGCCTTTACAAGCATTCCAGTGAGAAGAAATAGGAAGATCAACGATACATGTATCGCTGGAAGCCATCTGTAATGTTGGATGAGCTCAAACAATCCTAAAAAGTCACACAGAGGAATGGGGGCGTCAAAGGCCTTTTACAGGGGCCGCTGGTCTATCTAAATACACTTCATTATTGTCCATTCAATCCCACAACATTGGATGGGTGAATTTATTAAACCTGGCAACACTTGGGTATCCAGGTCAACAGAGCTTGAGCTGCACAAAAGCTGGCTTTCTACTGTACAATCATTTGCTAATTTACAAGTACATTTTTGTGGAAATGTTCTGGCAAAGTGAGCACCAATTTTTATCCAAGATCGTTATTATGCATGACAATGAATAAATCAATACATAAAATGCTAATTCATGGAACACTGGGCCCACTGTCTAGGGGAAAAAATGTAAATGTAACCACAATTTTACAATCAGCCTCATCCATGAATGCCACTGCTCTTTTCGGCTCAAGTGTATTGTTGTCAGCAACATGAATTGCAACAAAGGCAGGCCAACACAACTGCAATCATGGAATATCTGCACTTTTCCATGGAACAAAATAGAGGGAATATACTCATATAAGTCTGCTACTGTACCTTCCCCAAGAAACTGAGCAGCTCATTGTTAAACTTGACAGACAAGCGTGAGTGGCAGGTCCCTTATAAATGCTCATAAGTCATACGCATCACATGCAGTAGTTCCCCGTCATCGATACATAAGGAAGAACTAAAGGATACTTAGAAAGTGTGTGTTGTAAACTGCACTGGAAACTCACAAATGTAGGGCAACTTGAAGTTATCACCTCTCACGAAGGAACTGAGCTACTGCACTGGCCTTTTAAGCTTTGCCATTATGCCGGTTGAGTCCTCCAGGACCTTCACGCTGGTAGCTAAATCACCATATCAGGACCAGAAGACTTGAACCCTGCCTCAACGTTAGTTAAATTCACCCTGTAAAGCTGTATGTGCTCAATTTCCATAACAAAAGCACGGTGTCCATTTAACGGCTGTCACAACTTTGGCGAGGTCAACTAAAGGTTGTCAAAGTGCTTATGAAATCACCCGAAAGCTGTATTGCCCTTAGTTCAGACATAGCATGAACTTAACCTCTTGTTAGGGTTCATTCCGAATGCAAACACGAGATGGATGCATGTTGTTTGGGAAATTAGAGGTAGGTTTCCATTTTCCTGCAATCTGATGGGAGAAACAGACTACAGCATGGTTAGCAAGTAATGTCACCATTAAAGGCTGAGACGTTTCAAAGAGCAACCCTACTATCAACCTCGTTTTACTGCAGTAGTTTCAAAAAAAGATTTTTTAAAGGGGACCCACGCTTTCTTGCAAGCCAAGACTAAGTTGTGGGTTACTGTGATTGATCTAGCTAAAGTGTCTTAAGACTGCTAACCTAATAGAATAGTGTTAAATCCAGTCAAGGGACTTGAGAGGGGTGTGGCAACACAATATAAACACCGATTTCTGCAGAAGGATTTGGGGGCCTATTTTCATCTTCCCAAGACCCACATTTGATTCCCAACCCAGACCTTGAAAAACAATGTTCAAAGGCACATTTTCCCATTATTCTCAGATCCTGTGGTATATATCCTCATTACCCTTATTTCCAACTACACTGCACTCCAATGCAGCCATTTCCTGAATAAATATGATGATTATAGCCATTTCCTAAATAATTCGTCACAATTACATTTAATCTGTTGCCCAGAAAAGAGACCATTGTGTCTGATTTTAACATTTACCCATTGTCGCGTACGGTATTGCCCATAGTGCACGCACATGCATACAACACACACATGCACACACACTGCATCTAGCCTAAACCAGAATGTTCTACTTTGTGAGTAAAATGTGCTTTTTCGGAATTAATATCCACAACTTTCATAAAAGAATCTTTGTGTTGGTAATAAATGTATTGTTATGTCTGGATAGACATGGGTTTACATTTCTGCTCAAGAGAGTATGATTGGTGAGCTGGAAATTTAGACATTGATTTATACAACAGCCGCAATGCAGGACGACTCGCTGATTAGGGCCTGAATTAAAACCAAGCAACAGTCATGAGGGGTAATGAACAGTGACGCCTGCTCCATAAACGCTAATGAAACTCAGTTTTGCCGTTTTCAATTACAAGACATCATGAAAACAATGAATTCCGATATACTCAAGAGTGCAAGCCAGTGTCGTTATCATTATGTTAAAATGAAAACGGATTCATGGTGCCAACGGGACACTTGTTAATGTCAGCTGGTCCCAACACATCACCCAACAGGAATCTCAAACTAATTATATGAAGTAGAATTAATTACACGCAAGGCAGGAACAGATTTTGAGAGTTTAAAAGTGAATGATGCTTTCTGCAAACTTCTCTGTGTGAACAGTCAGCAGTGGAAATGAATGAATGTCTCTGCCCTCCGCTGATGAATTAGTAAATAGTGGTTGTTTCACTTCTGTGGAGCTTGGGTCCGATGCCAGTTATCAGTTAATTAAACCACAAGTCTGTCCATTAGGCTGTGAGGAATGTGTCTATCATTGCAGGCTCCATTAACACTGCGTCAAGCAGACTGAATCTAGTATTAAAAATGCATCTTCCCCTCCCTGAACGACCAGACTAAAATAGCCTAGCTCAGTGTTGAACTAATTGCAGACACAATAACTCCCATGTTTTTGCACTTGAAAGTGCCCTATTTGATTAAGCAGCAAAGTTGCTTGATAATCCTGCAGTATTCTTTTACTCCACCAAACACACACACGCACACTGTACACACACAGGGAGTGAAAATCATTACAGAAGAAGCAGCTCCTCTCTGGTTGACAGACGTACAGTACACGCACACACACACAGAAGACAAATGACATGGATGCGACTAAGGCCGGCAGGCGTGCATGGATCATCAGTGCTTTCGCTCCGGTTCAGTGTCAAGGCTGGAACACTCCTGAGGAGGAAGCAAGGCCTTTGAGAGAGCCTTTTCATCACCTTCAGAGATCAATGTGTTTCCCTCTGGCAATGGGCTGAGTGCTGGGATACTTGAGACCCACCCAGTGCACTGCACACTGCAATTATCCTCCCCGCAGTACTGGCTGCGGTCGTGATGGAAGCAGAACACACTCTCTGATGAGGGGAGGTCAGTAATAAGCCAATCGATTGGCCAAGTCCCGTTGCCTTGGCGAAGTTGGTGTAGTTGTAGACTAGGGACATCCCTAGAGTAACAGAACCTGGACTTACGTGAGAGAGGGAGTCTTAATTTTGAGCAACCTTACAATCTTTCAAGACTATGAAATGGGGGGGGGAAATCCAATATTAAGAGGAACCCAGCTGGGCCAAGCTTAAGTGCAATCCACAGCAGAACTTAATGGTTTCTTTTGAGCATTAACCAAGTTATATCTTGGCATATATACCCTGCAATGGGGCTTTGCAATCCACCAGACCAAATTAAGAGCACATTTCATCACCATGAGGAAGTGGTCATCTATTGCCAAACATTTTTGGTATCATCGTATCACCTTGGGGTGAACCATATCATCCTCCAACTGTGTTCCAAGAGCACTGCTGGGTGTTGAAGCGTATTCATAGTAAATGAGGGACTGGAACAGAAGCCCGAACAACCAATAGCCTAAAGGACTAAACGTCACAACATCGCTGTGATTTGTGGGATCTGATTTGTGCACTGAAAAAGGGTCTACAGTGTATCCAAAGATGACCAAGAGTTAATTGATCCGGTCAGCATATGTACACACGAGGGAAAGCAACCTCAACCTAGCAAATATTGATTAGCCACTATCAGCGAGTGATTTAAGCTCGCGAGACCTTCTGACCCGAACCACGCTGGTAGTCAATCAATAGCTCTAATTAGACCATGAAATGCTGACAAGCAGATGCTAGCAAATAAACCTACAGTGTGCTATCTTTAGTAGTTATCACAAGCTGAAGTGGTCGAGCATGCTGGCTAGTAAGACCTTGAGCTATCCGTTTGAAATCTCTTGAGACTGAATGTGACTGCGGCATCCAGATGACCACCGATGGAACACGTGGCCATGTGGCAAAATGTGGCCGGCCAGCAGCTGCTGTCGCAGCATACCAAGGGTGTGTTTGGTGAATATTGCACCAAGGGCACCAATGGCAACATCAGTAGTATCACATAGACCTGTGTGTGTGTGTCTGTGTCCGTTTCTGTGGGTGTGTGAGCGCGCTTGAGCTGTTGAAATAGTTAGAAGAGCATTTTTTTTATGTGCATTGGAAGTAATTGTCAACGGGGACACACAGTGCCTGAGTGACACCAAATGATCCCTCTCTTGTTCAAGTTCAAATGAAATACTTCATCTGTGTTTAAGACTTCTGTGGCTATTGGATAGCACATTGAAACCGTGTGTAACTCTATACCTGCTGCTAACGGATGACATGACTCCTGGCTGACATTATCAACACCAGGGATGTGTGAGCCAGTGTGTGCTATGTGCATGTGCATGCATGTGGATGTATGTGTGTGTGTGTGTGCGCGTGCGTGCGTGCGTGAACTGATGGAGACGCTGAGCTCAAATGTGGGCGATAGGGCCCCAAGCTGCTCAAGGACAGTGTCACCACAGTTTCTAAACCAAGATGAAGTCACTGGAGAAAAGCCAGATGGTTCTGTCTCAATGGAAGTCAAAAATACTATTGCAATGCTCAACTATTACAGTGTATTGTCATGCAGTCTGCCTGAATAACTATCCACTGATACAGTAACCATTGTCTCTATGTTCTATCAATATTTATTGTGGTTCTTAGGTTTGGGATTACACAGAACACATGCAATATACATGTTTTTTATATATAACATATATTTTCAGAGTTTCACATGGCAAATATTTTTCATATTTCATTTATCTCAGGATATTCTACTGCTGTTATTTTACACACACACAGCATACATGCTGTAAATTCACATGTTTTTGAATTGTTATAAGTTCTAATGTCTCGTTATGTTTAATAACCCGCATTTACTGTATTCTTATTTGTATCCTATTGTTTGAGCTGCAATGACCCAATTCCCCCCATGGGGATCATTAAAATGTCATTGAATCTAATCTATGCTAATCTATTCACCTTACAATCTAAATGATTTGCAGGGTATGGCTTTCATCCCATTTGATCTGTGAGCGTAGCCCTCGAGGGCTTCAGTTTCACTATCAGCCAGCGTTGGCGGTCTTAGGGCCGTGTTTACTCGAGCGTTGCATGACCCACGCTGGATTATTCCTGCCACAGCTTGGGCACGCAAGCATAACTGGTACAGGCTGTTTTGTCATAGATACCCTATCTTGTCAACAGGATAGGAAAATAACATAAGAGAGGTTGTGACGAGGAGGCGGCAAAAGAGAAGCTGGGAAAGGGGTCTGGGGGTGGAACAAGAGGGACAAAAGGTTTAGGAGCAAAATGGAAAGTCTAGTGTCTTAAATTGCAATTAAAATATGAAGCTAGAATTTGACAATGCTTCACTGAACACCCAGAACCGCCCACACCAAATATCACGGCTAATTAAGCCCTCTGCTGGGCACAGGCGGAGGACAAGGCAGTCCAATATTGTTCAGTCAGCACTCCAGCTACCCGCAGAATAATGCATGTTGAATCAGAGGTAAAGTCCGGGTAACGCGGCGCCTCGTCTGTCGGCGCTGACAGGTGGAGGTAGGAAGGCCGACGCCGTCCCAGGAGTCGGTAGGACGAGTAGGTGGACAGTTACCAGAAGTAGCATCTGGATATCAAAAGGACAAATCGTCTGCCTCTCACGAACATCTCATGCCTTATAACATGTGTCTGCGTATATGTCTGAAGCACATCTGACATGTCACGTCACATGTATTCTTTATGAAGACCGTATTGCGCTAAGAATAAGGATTAGATGTACCCGACTACAGGATTTCACGGGTTCCTTGAATGTCCTAAATTAACTCGAAGCGGTGCGGATGAGCTCCAGTATGTGTGACTGCTGAATGCCGCTAGTGTCTGCCGGCCCTTCGTGGGTCCTGAGTGGAAATGAAAACAAAGTGTCATCATTGGGCCGTCAGCCCTAGACGGGCCGAGCGTTAGCCAGCCCTGGGTTTATTTTCCCAACCCAGGAAACCCCTCAGGGATGTGCGTCTCGCCTCGCCTTTCCAAATGAATCGCCCCAAGCAACTGATCCCAAATGAAGCCCTCTTACCCCTCACACCTGTGCTGAACCATAAGAAATAATCAGAGACCCCAATACGGTGTTATTGCAACTATAGACTTGCAACTATGGATCGTACGAAAAGTAGATATCGCCGGGAAAAAAGAATTGGCGGGAAACCCAAAAGTCTCCGCAAATGAACCAGGCTCCCGTTTTCCTAACCTCTGTCCATCCTTCCTTTTAAAAACACTCAAACCACTAGACCTCCAGCTACGTTTGTGAGCCATTCATTCTCCTTAATGAGGGCTATTTGTTCACAAAGCAAACAGGGTTCTTAGCGGGGCCTTCTTCCGGAGCCGAGTCACAGCACTAAATAACATGTTTAATATGCCCGTTCATTTTTACTGCAGTACACGGTGTAACACCAATTTCAGTGCATTCAGGCAGGGGATCCTTTATAAACAGGTATAAAAATGTATACCACTTTATTTCCAATTAAACCTTTATATGGCAAATGCCAATTAACACTACTGCATTTAACATTACCTTGCACGCACACACACACACACGTTAATGCTCAAGCTATGAGTGTCACCCAAGGTAGGATTTATAGAGGAGGGGGTCTAACTCAGGTTCACGTGATCTATGGCTTTTCTCCCCTCGCACGGCGCTTGTATTCCAGCTGCGAGTGTGACATCACCAGAGCGCCAAGGCCCAAACTAAGTAAGATGGATGGCACAGAGCACGAACCACGGCGTCCGCTGCTTTCATGCTCTGCGAGACATCAAACGCAGGGCAAACGCCACCGTGCAAACACAGTCAAAACACTCGGAAAGCTTAATGTAATATGAGGGAAAGCATTAGTGTAATTTAATTAACCGACATGTTTGGTCCTGGATGAGATTGTTAGATGCCAATGTAGAGTGAAAATAACTGTGTGTAAATCACAAGTGACACCGGGGGGGTTGAAGGACATTATATGAAACTGGCAATCGGTGCTCAGCCTTCAGTCTTAGCAGCTGCACGAGTCTTTTTCTGTGAGTAACAAACAAATGGCATGAATCTTAACTGGAGGAGACTTTTCACGTTTCCCCAGAAGGTCCAAGGAAAAGACAACAAAGGCTTTGTTTGTGGAGAGTAACGCTGCATCATATTTCCTTTTCACGTGTCAGTCAAACTGACCAGGTCAGAGGTCAAAAGGAGGTTTGCGGGGATCCCTCCTCTTGGGAGAATCCCTAATCCTGACCTGTAGTTCCATGTGGTTGGAAAGGCCACGGTGGAGGTGGCGGTGAGAGAACATATTGTTCTCATTATGGGTTTGATGCTGAAGGGTTTAAGCAAAGACGACACAAATACCATCGACTGGCCAGCCCTTCGGTTCCGAAACATGGCATTGGCTGCCCTCATGTAAACATTCTTCCCCTTCCTTACCAACAGTAGAGCAGTTGTAGAATGATACACGAACGTTTGCCTATGATAATATGTGGTAACACGGACATTAGAGGAAGGCTGCCAGAAGGCTGCCAGTTCGAATCCCCACACTGGCTGAGAAAATACGGGTGGTGAAAGTGAATGATTAACACTCTCCCCTCCCTCAAGAACTAATGTTGAGGTTCTCTTGTGCAAGGCACTCAACCCCCAACTGCTCCAGTGGCCAAAAGTAGAGGACTGTGAATGTAAAGCAGACTGTTGCTGAAAAAGAGTCAGCTTTCCCTGGATAATGTTTTTTCAGCTTGAAATTCAGTCTCCAACCGTCCACATGAAGGAAATAGACACTCGAATAAGGAAGCTGGTACCAATCGCCAGGCCACAGTAACACAATCTAATGCACAGTTAGTTAAATACCTAAAGACAACGTGAGAGGGCATTTCACAGTATCCTGCTTCCGGTTGAAGACACAGTGTGGGGAGCGATAGTTCTAAAGCGGACTGGGTGGACCGCAGCAAACGTGGAAAGTGACTCAGAGGACCTGGACGACGGCCCGCATTGCCGTTGTAGAGGACCGCTTGCCTCCTCCAACGTCTCCATTACCCCAGTTAGTTGAGCAGGCAGTGGATGAAACCCTTGGAGTGCAGGAAGGAGGAGGAGGAGGAAGAAGGTTACATATGATGCGGGCAGGGAGGAGATTGTTTAGAAATCTATGATTATATTATGGGTTGAAATAATATGCAGTTTTCCAGGAAGGAAAAGTTATGGAGTTTTGATAAAAAATACGAGAAAATCAAGGTTTTGTATATTTTGGGACATGTGTTATTGAAATAGGTGTACATCAGGACACGGATTCATTTATCTTTAATGTATTGACTTCGGTTTCCGACTGTTCCCAACAAGTTTTCTCTTACAGCGATTTCACAAGTGTTGAATTATGGTTTCGTTTCACTGTAAAACAACCACAGCCACTCCAGCACTTTAATGAGCTTGAGAGTTAAACAGATTTAGAAGTAAGGGATAGGGAGCACCTTATTTGGCACAGGGTGCACCTGGCAGCCATATGATGGGTTTCACAGAATGGGAGCCAGCGCAGAATCAAAGAGGTTATGTGAAATGTTCAGACGTTTCAAATTAAGCCGGACAATCATCTCCTCTTACATCTCCCGTAATGAGAGAGATTATGGGAGATCAAGCATCTGAATCTATTCTATTCCTCTATAAATCATAAGAAGACAAACAAGATTCAATTAGTCCTGCTCGCTTAACCTTGGCAGCGCGGAAATTGCACACCAACCCAAATACCCTGAGCTCAGTATGAGAGGTATTTACAAGGGAGACGTGGGGAGGCGGACTCTACTGGTAAATGGCAAACAAACTAATAACCATGGCAAAGTGAAAGGAGTCAAGATCACTATTAGATAAACAGTGAACCAAAAACAGCAGTGCAGCAGAGGATCTTTTGGTTAAATGGCGTATGAGGGGAACCTGGACGCTATTTTCAGGCCACCCATTTGTTGAACTCCAAGCCAACGTAGAAATCCTTCAGCATACAATGCGGCTATTGAGTTCCAGGATAAAATCTCGTCTTATTTAGAGCTTGTGTGTGTCCAAGAACGCATTCTGCATTGGATTACCTTCCTGCCATGAAGGGCCACCACACAAACAGAATACGGATAAGAAGAAAACAGTCATTTTTTCGACTTAAGTGGCTCATATACTGCACGTTTAACGCTCTCATTCATTTTTTCCCCTTTTTAATCTAAATATGTCTTTCGTGTCTACAGAGCATTGAACATGTATGTTGCTGTCACCTTTCACAAAGTCTCTATTTAATCAAACTACAAAGCTTTGGGCTGCTTCGTTAAAAGTCTGAACTATAGGCCAGAGATGATGACATTGGGAAACTTTCTTCTAGAAAAAGAAACTTTTGGGTGGGGATCAGATTTGGTTTTCTGACCAAGTAGGTTACAAGTAACTGGCATCTCTTTTGAGTCTCCTGCAGTTCCAATTTCCAAAGACTAATGAAAATAGGTTTAGACAGTAGCATATGCACGTTTCCTTATTTACAGTAGGGGACCACTGGAACGTCAGCTAGACCACACGTGATGTGTGGGCACTTTCCATTCACAGAAAGGGACAGGCCATTTACTTTGAGTGTTTCACAGAGAAGGGCATCCTCAGAGATTATATGATAACAGATGAGAGTGCGCCCGTGCTTTCTGATGTCTACCCTTGGCCTGTGTTGACTGGTGTAGC
>OMOT01004558.1:32464-51220 GCA_900312575.1 Acanthochaenus luetkenii
AAGTTTCCATCTCAGATCCCACTTGACGGTATCAATGTGCTTGGCTGGACCTTGTGGCCACTTCACAGCCATGGTTGTCATAAAAGAGATTTGCTGAATCCTAATTGGCACTCTCCTCAGCGGCGTGCTGAACGGTGCCTGTCAGGGGGTGACAGCGTTCGAAGCAGCCGTTGGCACAATCCATTAGAACCCACATGTAAAGCTCAGCGCCGTTACCATTTTCTTTTTCCCTGTCAAAATTCGTAGTGACGTTAATTTTGAGATGTGTCATTGCTGGACACTGCGGCGTGTGGCTGTTGATTCTGGCTACGGAGGCAGAAAGTAATTGACATGCTCAATATTGACTGCATTTATTTGAGCTGAAAGGTAGCCAGAGCAGCACGGCTTGCCAAGGCCTACCTCTGGCATCCGCAGCCCGACATCTGGGCTTAATTCATCAAGGTACGTGCAAACAAGCGTAATGAACAAAAGGCGCCCGAGAAAACGCTTCGCATGATGCGCAACCAAAGTGAAATAAATAAATATACCAAACAAGGATACAACAAGGCAATTTAGTGGTCTATTTTTAAATGCAGATGCTTCTACCCTCAGAAACCATGCCTTAAATGAGACTCAATGACAAGAGATGGCACAGGGTCAATTTGTGCTTTTGATTCACCAAGGCTTTGGCTCATTCTGTGGTTATACACAAGAGGGGGGATGGGTAAGATTCCAAGTTTTCAAAGAATTAGACACACTGCGGACCAAATACGTCAAATACACCAAATGTCCGTTGATGATTTAAACAGGGTATGCCTAAAATGTCGTACACACATCCACGTTATGTCTAGATCACTAAATAACACAAGAGGTTTATTAATCCCAAATACCCCATAATCGTTTTCGGGGAGTGATGTCGAAAATGTCACGGTCCGCTGCAGAGGTAATTGCAGTGTCTTGAAGGATAAAAGTCCAAATTAGTCCAGAGTTTTCCAAAACATCCCTCCGAGAGAGAAGCTGGGAATGTTAAATCATAATGTCGCTTTCACAGCCACCGACGACTGTTTTTTTTAGGAATGTTTTTATGAAATAAACCCTCAAATATCATGTATGAAGAGCTGTGGCTGTTTCTTCATGGACTGAAGTAAAACTGCAGTGTCCTTGTCATCTTTGATTTGTCACATATCTTGAAGTAGATACGTTGTGTCCATGACCGTATCAGGGACACAATTTGTGCATTCTGCAATAGCAAGTGGCTTTACTGAGCAATAATTGGAACTGGAACCTTCAAGATACATTTTAAGCGCAATTATCAGGGACTCTACTTTTAGACCTGAACATCTGTAAAAAATCATATCCAGTGTCTCTCGGATGGCTCAGTTTTTTCCCCGTCATCATTTCATTATGAAAGGGATGAAGGTCTCTTCTCCTCTTGAATACAGTGTAATCATTGCTGATGAAATGAAATGCTTTCCCGTCAGAAGCTTTTTACATTTGTGTCTTGGCGTTTGGAATAGGGGGGCGGGGTCTCTGAGATGGCAACAGCTCGGACCACACAGAAAAGTGTAAAGGACAAGGTCATTGGGTGAAGGGAGAGAGGATTGTTTTGCATGCACGAATACAACCGAGATTCATCCAAAATAGAAGTGAAATGGAGACAGGGGCTCAGAACAACAGCTTAGCTTTGAAATGTTGCCTTACCCTTTGACCCCACAGCTTCCCTCCCCCAGACATAACGCAGAGTGAACAGGTTCACTCACTGCACCCACTCCTTAAAATAAGTGTCGTTCAACAACCTGTAACGGAATGGTACTTTACCAGAGAGTGAGACCATTTTAGCCCCTGTGGACCCCAGCAGGTGTTGGAGGACAGGCTCTTCGGGTTAAGTGAATAGCCTCCGCAGACGCCACCAAGGCTATAGTGACCGGCAAAGGTAGTTAGCGCATGTGGCACCACTTATGGGTGCCAGCTGAAAGTCCTGGACGGCTGCAACCGGTGCAGCCAGGCGCAGGAATGAACAGGCAGTTACAGTGTCGAGCTGCTCACTGACAGACCGATGCTATTTGGCTGTTAACGGGTCCCCAGCTGGTGTCTGGTGAATGTGATAGCCCTGGTAGCGTGCCACTGTTTTGGTCTGCGGATGTTCGCGAGCATGTGTGCGGCGTGGACGTTTGCATGAAAGCATCAGAGGCCCCCCGACACAAGCTGCCACCAGAATAAAGAGGCAATGGCGGGCATTTATTTAGACAGCTTGTGTCTGGGACGGGCGGAATGCAGACCACAAGCTCCAGGGCTGCAGTGCAGTGATTGAGAGGGCTCGTTTGTACACAGAAAGCCCTGCGTAGGGATTGGGTTACAGCAAGACTGGGGTCTCCAAATGATAGCAGCGTTGCCACTTTGCCGGTAGGATTTTTCATGGTCTGATGCAGCATTTACTTCTAAAAGGTACATGAAAAGCAAGTCTGATCCCTGGATATGAGATAAATGTGGTAACGCGTTTGCATGTCTAATTAGAGTTATTAGACGTGACTCTGGCTTTTGAGTGGTATGTCTGTGGCAAGCTGTAATTTCTATAATGGATTATACCGCAACTTTAGCACACAGGGAGGAAAATACGTTGGGAAAGCCACTGCAGCGAGAGGCCTTTCTTTCTCATCTCCGAATGGGAATGGGTGGAGGGGTGGTAGGAATGCCTGTGGTTTTGGTTTCCTTCCCAAAACCTCCCGGTGTCACCAATATCATTTAATGAATCACTTGGGGTGACTTCAAATGAGAGCAGACGGGCCCATGATGGCACCCCGCTGAACTGGCTCCCCACCACTGACCATACGCCATACTGCGTTCATAAATCCCAAATGAGAGGCCCTCGATGATCAATCCCCCAGTCGCCAACAAATGAGAGAACCATTTCACACTGCCTTCCCTCTCACATTTTGTCATAATGAGGGAAATAGAGCTCTAAAGTGACTTTGACTAGACATTGCCAAGCTGTGCAGCTCTCATCATGCTCAGAGTGCATCGTGCAAAATCACACCGAACAACTGATGATGAACGTGCGTTGTGCTTCATTACATTGCAGAATTAGATTACAATGTCAATTGGAAAGGGTACACCGAAACAATGTTCTCTCCATGTCACACAGTTCATGTTATCATCAGACCGCCTCGCTGCAAGCGGAACCGTGACAGCTCTTCCTAATGAGCATTTTATTCTAAATGAATACGGCTTCACTTTAATAAGAGACCCCCCGGTATTTGCTTGAACAGTAAATCAATGGAGTTCATCAGTCAGGCGAGGACTTCTGTGTCAGGTGTAAGCTTACTTCTGAGGCTTGGTTATACCAATTTAATTTTTTAAACAACTGTTGACGGTCCTGTACGCTGCATCCTTCGACGAAGCCCCCGTTTCTGCAAGCGTGACCGCCACACCACAATAACTTTAAAAATGGATGGGCTGTTTTGCTGACACTGAAAAACGAACTCTCCCGTTGTTTACCGGTTTTGCCGACGGTTCCAATTTCGGGTAGGTGAATGATAAGGGACGTAAGTTTGAAATGTGGGGACAGATGGGTGGATGGGGACATCGTGTGCTCTCTCTTTGTGACAGGAACAAAACAGTGCCCTTGTGCAGAAGTGTGAAATGGAGGGGTGTATCTGCCCTTGTCCCGTTGTAATAGGATCATGTTTCTTGGTAAATTGCTTACGCTCTTCTCACTGCTTCCAACCTATAGTGTGTAATACATAACAAATGTTTTCTTTTTAAAGACACCTCACTTGCGATCACATATTTTGTATATGGACTTTGCTCAACGGTTTGATGAGCTCTGATGACCAATATGTGGTACACCAGCCAATAGGGCTCCGATATACCTGAACGAATATATCAAACACGGGGGGAATCACTATAAGGCCCCATCTTTACCGGTGTCTACCATTGTCGACCTACAGTTCCATCGCTGCCTCTCGTGTTGTGGCCCCGGGCATTTCACTAATGCTATAAAATCCTTTTCTTTGAAGACACTTCAATAACAATGAAAAGGGAACGCAAGCGGGACCATCTAACAGTGGCTTTTCTCATCAAGATGAGCATTCCATCGCTGGGAAATTTTGGCTGCCAATGTTGCTTCTAATCACCATCGGCGGGATTAATGTGAGGTGACGAGGCTCAGCAGCTCGGACCTGCGCCCGTCTGCATGACTGCCCCCAGCCTGGCCAATTGTGTGGCTGCTAATGAGTCGGAGCAGGCCCATATCCAAGATAAGAGGAAGGGAGCAAATGCATTGAGCACAAGCACTTCCTCCCTCTTCAAGAGACACATTCGGCCAGGGAAACCAGAAGTGAGACATTTCACTTCACTGAAAATAAGGTCTTTTCTTTTGCGTAATTTAGCAATAATGCTACTCCAATTATAATCTGACATTTTGGGGTCTTTTCCAGAATGGAGAATCTAACCACAACAGTTTCTCCTCACTGATTTGATAGAACTGTCTGGCACTCTAGCTGCACTGGTTTCCATTGGCTGAACTTCTTTTTGACGTGGGTGCTGACAACGCCAGAATTAATGACTCCAACTTCACCCATATTACGCTGTCATGTGTCAACTGCGGTTCCAGGAATGGAGCACCCTCTAAGAAGTAAGGACATGCCTGTGATGGAGCTGGGAGAGCAGGGATGAGATGAGCTGAGGCACAGCCAGCTGCAGTCTGTCCGGCTGCCACCAACCCTAACGGGTCTCCAGCAGACACAGAGCAGGGACGACAGTCCTCCAGTTCCTCCTCTTTGGAGCTGTCACTTGTGCCTACTGTCGGTATTTTTCTAACGGGATGGGACAGGGGCACCACAGATAAGCAAAACATGACCAGCGGGGTTTCCCACCTTGCAGTCCCCCTTCTCAGGATCCCAGTAAGAGATCCCAGGGGGAAAAGTGACAGCTTCTTTAAGGTGCTCCGGTTCAATGTCGCTTCATACGAGCTCCTTTTTCACATTCTCCATATCTTATCACCTGTGTGTGTGTGTGTGTGTGTGTGTGTGTGTGTGTGTGTTGCAATGTAAGTGCAGTCACCTCTTAAACTCACCAGTGGAAATTGACTTAAAAGGAAAGGTTCCTAGAAAGCAGATTTTAGACGGACTACCCTACTGATAACAAGCTAAGCCTCGCGCTGGTGTATTTTTATTTATTTATTTTCAGATAAATTGGCATTCGCCTCCAGTTGGCACTTGTTTGTGATGCTTATCCAAGAGGGAGAACGAAACCATACAAGTACTTTGTTTTTTATTACTACAGTTACCGTTAATGGGAGCAAATTGAATTGCTTGTGTGTGATGACAAAAAGATCAGGCTAAGTTAAAGATTCATGATCAAAGGGATAGGCTTCCAAAAATCCTGGAACTTCCCTTTTATGGTGGTCATTAAGGAAAGGAGGCAAGACGCTAAAGTACAACACTAAGATGCACGTGACCAATCAGTGGCGTCAACTCAAGCGAGAGGATAGAGAGAATACTAAAGACTGCATTTACATGTATTTATTTTAACCACCAGCCCCTCTCTCGTTTCAGCGAGGGAGCGTCATGTGGCAGTGGCAAGGGGCGACTGTGATGAAACATTGATGGAGATAAAGGTTCACATCTTTTCTCCAAAGGGGATGTTTGATGATTAATTTATTTGGCATACGGAACAGGAACACGCTGACGTGATGTGTCCTTTTGAGGCGGAAAGGGAACCATTTGTGTTCCTTCGCCGACTTTTCAGGCAGCAATTAGCAGATGAACAAAACTGCCCTAAAGATACGTAGACGTCATTAGAACTGTGTTTTTCTGTCCTTTGGAGGCGTGTGGCATTTCATTCTTCATGGCTGGGTAGTAGGAGATAATTACATAGACACATTTTCTTCCTAGCTAGTAACCCACATGATTTACCAGACAAATCGGTGTCGATTAGATGAGATAGGGGGACACAACATAGAACTTAAATACATAAATCCTTTCTTCATCATCTTAAAAATAACCTCTCCCACAGAGGCACCTGACACGACAACTGTGCCAGATCGGAGGCTGTGGCATGCTGAAAGCGGGTCCAGCATGTGAGAGCAGGCAGCAGCGCCTCCCATTTCAAAGCCAAGGGAGCCGATGGCTGGCGAACTCACCAAGGCTATCCGAGAGAGTTGACCCTTGACCTCATCGCTCACACCCTGATCGCATCCCACTGTGCATGCTTTCGTGTGCTCTACCCTCTAACCCTTGCACCATGCCCTCGACTTTAAAGTGAGAAACATGTATCGGTTACAGAATTCCTCAACCGAGCTCGACCACCGCTTGGGATATATCTTCTTCAAGAAGTATGCGGTACACAGGCAATACTGGCTTGCAACTTCAGCATGCTCTGAACATAGCTGCATTTAAAAATACATTTAGATCGCGCTGGTTTTGTTATCACTGTCCAATATATGTATAGTTCTAAGAGGAAACGTTCATTTGACCATTAAATAAACCTTACATTTCTGGTATGCTTGTAGAAAAAGCAATTAAGTGTATCTGTATTGTCTCTATTCCTCTTTCTAATCCCCCCTCTCTGCAGAGTAGTGGTTGCTTTAACCTTGGCCTCATTGCTCCAACCATTCCACCTCTGGCCTCACTAGCAAATGCATGAGTCAGTGAGTGCCAGGCGTAGCGCTCTGTGCCAGTGGCATGCCATGCCTGTATAGGGTCCCCTCAGTGACTGGCTGTTACAGGAGTGTAATAAGCGTCCCAGCCCAACAGGTGGCACCGTTTATAGCGAGCTCGCAGTGCCAGGATGAAGAAAGGGGGCCAGGAGTGAGGCAGGGAGCGGGGTAGATAGAATATACAACATAAAGGTAAGAAAAGGATAAGAGAGAGAGGAATGGGGCATGGAAGGTGGCGGAGCCGAGTGAACCTGTCAGGAGGATGGAGAGACACAGAGGGAGGGGTTGCAGGCAAGATGACACCGAGCGGGAGAGAGGGAAAGGTGTGGCAGCATGAGGTAGAGAGGAGATGTGGAGGAAGCAGTGGGAGGAGGTATGGATCAGAGAAGAGGCATGATGGACAGAAGGGTGGAGAGATGGATGGGGAGGAATGCAGAGAGGTAGAAATACCAAACATTTGCTGGTTGGAGCTTCACAAATGTTTTTCTCCATTTCATATCATTATAAAATGAATACAATTTTGTTTTTTTTGGTGGCTGGTCAGACTAAGTAAGCAATGTTAAGAATCACTTCAGGCTCTGGTAACTTGTGATGGGCATTTGTCATAATTTTCTAAATTTTATAGACTAAATGATTAATCGATTAATTATTTTACATCTATAGATGAATCGATAACCCTGGTCCTTAACTGCTGAGAGCTGCTGTGAGCACGGCTCTGTTCCTGCCCATAGTCACCAAACACAAATTTGTCATGTGCACCGCACAAACTCATGGCTCTATTTGGTATATTATATTAGTTTGGAAGGAACCAATAAACCGTATCATCACAAGGGCCCAGATATTCAGTGTAACACCCTAGCTCTTTCAGACTTACACTCTATGAGGGCATAACGGTCAAATGAAAAACAAAATGGGGATCGTACGCATCACTCTATTCCCCCAGTGTAATGACCATATCAAACAGATTTATGAGATTATGTTCTGATTGCCCTAGTTGGTGCCGTCTGCTGCCTCAGTCGGCTGGCAGAACCCAGCAGTTAAGTGCCCCGGGTTATAAGTCTTTTCATTTGATCCCATGGCTTGATCTCATCAGTATTAAAGCAAACCCCCTCCCTATTGTTGTCACTATCCATTTCTGTCTTTCTCAACTCGTCTTTGCAGCCAAGAGTTTTTTTCTTCTTCTTCTTCTTCTCCCTTCACTGCGGTGCTCGGTTAAAAACACAGGTCCTTATTACATTGCAATGAGAAACAATGGGAGGGGAAATATGCACAAGGTTTGAGGGGAGTCCAATATAAGTCAGACTCACTCCCTCTGCCATCTCTCCATTATTGCATAATCGTGCCTTTTTATTTAAGAAAACATTCCCGCACTGTGGGGGGTGGGGGGGATTTGGTCACTCCGTGCCTCGCCTCGTTTGTTCTCCGTTTGAAAAGCGGGGTGTAAATGACTGGTTACGCAATACGGAGATACAGAACATAAGGGCTTATGGGAACTTTGAGTCTCTTCATCTCTGCATTGAAATCACAAGGATCGGGAGTATTCTGCCAGCGTGGAACACGTACTGGGTATTTGACATGGACATGGAAAGAAGCATTCAATTGATCCGCAAATTCCGCACGATGCCACGCATCATGTCATGTGTCATTTGTCGATTCCTGAATACACTGTATGTTGTTATACGTCAGCATACTGCGTTGCCCTTTGAAAGGGTGGAGAAGAGGTGAATAATGTCATTGTCCGGAATAGTTTCATTCGTTAGCAGCGCTATAAAGAGATGTGACATACCTGAACCAGTCCAAGGCAATTCAAGATGAGCAATTGGTTTTCCAGGCCAAACGGATGGAGAGGGAGAGGGAGAGGGAGAGAGGGAGAGAGAGGGAGAGAGAGAGAGAGTAGAAAACATGGTTAATATTTTCAAGCAGATGAGAAACTGGTTTCAAACATAAAACACATCATTCCACAGGTGTCAAAGTCCAAGTGAATGTACCATTACTGAGTTGAAACTATATCTTCTCAGTTACATCTCTATAGTGAGGGAAGAAACAAGGATTCACAGAAGATTCACCATCTCTGACCACTGTTCATCGCATTGTTTCTATTCCCTCAACTTATCACATGTTGACGTTTTCTGAATATTGTCATGATAGATGAGGATTATGTGTGTGGGTAAGTCTTCCAAGCCCAATATCTGGTTCTCTCTTTGCTACACGTCGAGTGCAGAGCGGTGAACTACAGGATATATTACTTGACTTGAGAAAAAATATATATCCAGATGGATTTGCTGACAATTTTTTGTTTTCAATGCTGGCAAGGCATTGTAACTTCTGCATAAATACATGGGGTATAAACTGAACACAAACAATCCCACTATCCCGTCTGATTCCTCTCATCCTCTGATCTGATTGCAGTTGGTACATATCAGAGTGATGAGCCTGATCTGATCATTACCTGGCTAACACCATGTTTGTGCCTATTGAACGTCCTAATTACATGATAAGCTCGTTTTACACTCCAGATCTGTTCATTTTGTGTGTTTATGGCTCACTTATGACTTGTTCATCTGTTGTAACGCCAATGAGCCCAGCTGTTTATTCCTAATCATTTTATCTTTGCATACTTGTTCTTCCAAGTCAGATCATGATTGCAGTACCATGAATATTTCCTCGAATCCCTGCAGTTTTCCATTGGACCGAGCGAGGCAATCAATCCTCATCGCGCTGCCCTGTCATCAGTCCGCGAACCTCCGTGGAACCCAGCTGTCTACATGCTGATCTATACTCTATACATGCTTGTCTGTGGAGCACAGGGTGATGATGACTGCGGTATGTCTCCGTAAATCTAACTATAATCATGTGGCCAGTCAGTTTAGAAGTTTAGAGATTGGCAGCGTTGCCGGTAAAATTGTGATGGTGATGGTGGCCAATGGTATCAAAACTGATGCTATGGCTTTTTAGACAAGTCCCGCCCTCGCTCCCTCTCCCCTCCCCAACCAATGATTTACTCGATTTTGACGAGTTATTTTTAATGTTGGACAGACTCGCTCCCCTCCTCAGTGGTCTGGGGAAGAATCAGAGCACTCATCCCCGACACTCCTCTCAGTTTGAGGTTTCATAAAGTAAGATATACAGGTATTTAATGAGCATTTTGAAGAAAGGGATCAAATCTCAGCTATTTCCAACTTCCAGTTGGACCTGTGCCTTGGGATCAGATAAATGATGCTGCCATGGGACAGAATAATAATAAAATCCATATTTTCTATTTTAGCACAGACCAAGTAAGTGCAGAGCTACTTTTGCTTACTTTTGTTTACAAGTCTCATTTAATGTGTAACTGTGCCAGATGACTTTAAGGAGAACCATAAATCCTTGGTTTGGCTCCTAAATATTTTCTTGTGTTTATGACTAGTAAACCTGCTGCGCTCTGGATTTGCTATGGAGGCCTTATGTCTTTTCCAAGCTCCAGGGTGCAAGTGGCTCTGCACACTATTTAGTCAGAGCTGGATCTACCATGTCATAGCCCGACTTTGACCTGATTTCTCCTGATTTTTTTATTTGTTTCTGTAAGGCATGGAACCAAGAATCCAACAAATTCTGAAAATACACTGTGATTAAATGGGAAAAGTTAAGCAGATGTGACTTGTAATTGCACTACGTAAGCTTGTTTGTGTATGTAATATATTATGTATATAAAGGTCCATGGTGAACAAGGTTGAGGTTACAGTAAGTCATAGCCTTGTTCAAGACATTTGAACGTTGAATTCAGGATGAAGTCAAACGCCTGCCATGGCCTCCCCAATCACCAGACAAATACCACTGAACCATTATGGGAAGTTTTGGAGCGCAAACTAGATGTCCACCTGCTTTATCCTAATAACTGGAGGCTTTCCTTCTTGAAGAATTCACGTTTCACCAGATATACACCAGAATTATCCACGGATGTTGTTGAGTTTCCCTGTTTTGTGTTATTTTGTCCACTCAATGTGCAACTTCTATTAAGATTCAATTCAAAAACCCACATACTAGTGCATGGCATACCTTGTTTGAGATGCTTGAATTAGTCTTTGAATTGCAAGTGAAGTTCTCCAATGTAGCACATGAGTCAACTATTAGTGGTTTCACTATACGAATGAAATACAACCAACGGATTCGCCAACACCGGTACCATTGTGTATGGTGCGAATGTTGAGGGGTCCTACAGAAATAAACTGTACAGATATGATTCATGAACTTAATAGCCATTGGAGGATCCAGATGACTTTGGTTTACCATTTTGGGGCGCAGAGAGGGAAACACTGAACATACAGACATCCCGCAAGAGATCAGCCTCTTTTAAATATGATTTAACACGTAATCATTTCATACACAATGCATTGCAATTAATTTGACAGTCCATTAACAGAATGTAGCAAATAAACACTCTGCTCTCCCTGGACTTCATTACTGTTTGACAGACTGCTCCAAGAACAGTGGATTTAATCACAGCCGTCAGCTTCCCTTCCATGTGTAGGCACAGAAATTGAGTGATGATTTCCAATAAAAGAATGAATAGAAATCCTGTTCTCTGTCACTCAACTAAATCCATATTTCATCCTCTGAAGTTTGGGCGCTTTTAATGTTGGACAGACTCCCTCTCCTCTTCTAGCAGTCTCGTGTCTGAGCATCACGCTCTCCCAGCAAAGGAGACTTTCATCATGCTTCGGTGACAGAGCCGGTAATTGGAGTGCCCTCTGCCTTTACGCATAAACCCACATGCTGCAGTTACAGTATACAACTTTGATTTACATCCCAGTCTTCCTTCATTACCCATTCGTGGGCCCTGAAAAGTCATTCGGGGAACTTATCACGGGACGACGTCCACTTTGGTGGTTAGATAGCTCCGTCACTTGAGAATCCCAGTTATCTGAACTGGGTGATCCATCTGGACAGCTACAGATAGGCTAAACAGGAGGAGGGGTTTGGTTATGCACGTTTCCTATTCTCAGTAAAGTGGGCCCCTTCATCTCACTTTTTATATTTGTTTTAATCAGTACAAAAACAAGCAGGGTGGATGGGATGGCGAGAGAGAGAGAGAGAGAGAGAGAGAGAGAGAGAGAGAGAAACCCGCAAGGGGAACAGCTGTCTGTGAGATTGCTCCAACGTGTGAGCGCAGGAGAAAGAATCCTTTTGTTTCCAAGCGGTCTGCCGCTCCACCGCGGACCTTTCATCTGCACGGTGCAGACAAAGGCCCCATGCATCTTGGATGGGGCAGAAGCCTCAGGAAGCACATGCAGGAGCACTAATGAGTGGGGAAGGAGAAAGCATGAACATGTTCCAGGAGGTGAAACTGTGTGTAAACGGACAGTAAAGTGGTTTGACTAATTGTCACTAATGTCGCTGGACAAAGGTCTCAAGAAGAAGAAAAAAGAGAGGATGCAAGGAAACCTAGCTTTACTAATAGTCGCACTATGAAATACATACTTAGTCAAGAAACAGCTTTGGCAGAAGCACTATCAAAGCCAAAACTGTTTTTACCACCATAAAGAGATCAAATGACATTTTGGAACTTTTTTCAACCAAATTGTTGTTGCTTTGTACAAGACCTCCAACACTGTAGATAGAGTTACCCAATTCTCCATGATTGTTCGATGTTCTGGCTGTAAATGTATAGTATCCATTTTCTCCATTTGACTGAAAACATGACTGTTTGACCACAAATGCCAAAGGGCAGCATTTTCAATTTTTATAAGCCATATAATTCGTTTAGAATTTGTTTCGCAATGATTCTCATATAAAGTGCAAGTTGTAACTGACACAGAAAATACATTTGAACAACACCGGATGGTTGGTGTGAGGCAGAAATGCCCATTGACTTCAATGCTATAACTTTGCAATTAAAGTACGATGGGGTCCAAATAATTAAATTGACAGACAACACGGCAATTTAAACAAATTCATTATTTGCAGTTTTCTGCTACTCTAAATATTTGTAACCATCCTAATCCAGAGTCTCTGCAGTCCCTTTGTAATAAAAAAGATATGAAATCTAGTTTAGTGCTACTGTGAGCATCTTGGAAAATGAAAATATAATAAATAAATAAAAATGAAATCACCAATAATATCTCACTACTACAACTTAATAACTAATGTTACTGCTAAGATACACTTAGCAAGGCCTACTATGCTCAGACAATCTAACTTACCTGATGAGGAATCTTGAAATAGCTAGCAAAATGCTTCGACAAGGAATTGTAAAGAAATGCTAAATTGCTCCTGGCCTTTCAACCCCTTACACTTGTGTGCTTCTTTTAAACTGCAACCATTTTATAGATTTAGATTTGATCGATTTTCCCTTAAAAATAGATAATATATAATCATATGACATCTATTGACGTGTTATGTGGTTAGTGCTTGTTATACAGTAATTACATTTACACATCATTCAGATTTAATATTTCATATTAAGTAAATCATCCATCCAACTGTTTTGATGGCACTTGGAATTAATTTAATAATAGGGTGCTGCGAGATGTCGGTTTCCCTCAACACATGGTTAAAAGTTCTTTATTCAGTCAGTCGAGGTGGAGTGATGCCACCAGATGTTGGCCGCTGTCTTGGTTGTTGAGGATGAGCCGTTTTAAGTACAGACCGTCCTTGTGCACTGGCACTGAACTGAGGCACAGCGGCACAGCGGCACAGCGGCACAGCTATTGCAGTTCCGTGGCGTTGTCGTCTTTAAGAGGTGAGCACAACATTACAACCCTCACTCTGCAGAAGGATTCATACGCACAGGCTTCACGCGGAATCATCCATTCCTGTTTGTTTTGTATTCATTTCATGCATCATAAGGTTTAAACTCAATTCTTATCAAACATCTAATATATGAATTATATCCCATGTGTGTTGAAATAGATCAAGTAGGCAAAGTAATGAAAACTTAACATGAATGTGATACAAAATGTCAATAGGAAACAAGCCGCATTCATTTCGTAATTTTCAAAAACGTTATGAACGAGGTGTCGTATTCTGCTGCAATCAAATAAATATTCTCTTAACGCCATTCTTACTGGTTCTACTAACAGACATAGACAAGCATATATTGTCGTAAACTGAAGTTTCCTCTATGGTTTCAAGACACATTTAGACAACTGGGTGGATATCAGAGTGTGTGACCGCTCTGGGGAAGCCAATTGCCTAGAGCTCCAAGTGAATGCTTCTGCAGGAAAATCCCTCGCTCCAAGAACGATTCTGTTTATTATCTTTCTTTTGCACTTGTCGTGCACCCGCTTGTGTGGCCCGTTGGTGCCTCCTGGTTTTGTGAAAATAAACAAATGTCTTGCAGGAAACTGTGGCAAGTGGCTGCCTTCGTCTCCTAAAAAAAGAGCACTGGGTTAACAGCAGTCATGCAACTGTTTGAATGCCAGAAATATGGAGAAACAAAACTATGCACCAGACTGTTGACACTTTTTAAAATTGTATACGGAAGCTAGGATTAGGCTAAGCATTCCAACTCTGTCTCTTCCTCCTTCCTCTCAATGGACCACTGAACGAGCTTTTGTGGCACATTATGCCGGCGTTACGTGCAAAACGTTGTCATGCAACTCTGCATGCAATTAACTGAAAAGTTGTTTTCAACCTGGTTGCGTCAAGTTGAGGCAGTTTGAACTTTTTGCAACCAGGTTCATGCAACAGCCAGTTGAAAAGCTAATATCACGTCATGTGACTTTCAGACGGGCCAGTTAGTAGTACCACTATGACAAGCTGATAGCGTAACTAACAAAAACAATGGATGGCATACAGCTTGTGACATGGACCCAAGAAAAATACATCACCGTCATGCGGTATGTTGAAGCTTTGTGGATTAGCTTTACATTTAAATGCTGTCGTATTCCAGGTAGTTGAAGTATTTCCATATAGAAAGTGAACTTGGCAACCTTTCACAAAGCTAACAGGAGCATCGCAGCAGTAAAAAAGGAAGGAAATGAGACAGATAACAGATTGTTCTTGCTGAGATACTGGAGGAAAGATACTGAAGCTGCCTCCAGCCAGTGAAATACACCAAGCTTGATAAGTCAGTCCATGAATGGCAATAGCTGCTCAAGACCTGGTACTGGCTATTAGGTAACAAGAATTATGGTGGCTATCAATAGGCAAATTTAGAGAGGAAATAAATCACAGCCATGACATTACTTATTTCCACTCCTGACATGCAAAGAAACTCAACTTCTCATTGCCCAACATTACCCCATTTATTTCTGGAAAAAGTCTCTCAGCTGTAAACATTTCAGTTTCCAAACAAAATGAAATACAGCCACGCTGTGCTTTTCAATAAATATTGGGCAAAATAGAGAGGCAATACTGTGCTCTCCCTGAGTGCACCAACAGAGGAAATTGGATGGTGTGAGTGTTTGTGGAAGGATTGCAAATGATTTCCCTTTTTGATTGATCAGTTTTTCTGGCACACCAGGCAGCGGTTATTCAAATAAGGCTCTTAGGGGACCTTAAAATGTCAGAATGCTAGCAGTTGCTGAAAGTCATGTGTGGCATATGCAATTTAGCAATTATGACTTCGTATTTTCTACACTGCAAACATTATTTCAAAGGGCGAGATGACTTGCTTACATGTCTTTTCAGAATCATCATCATTCCATGGAAAATACTTTTCCTGTCATCTCCCCAGCTCTATGAAACCTGCTTTTGAGAAGCTCGTGTACCTTCCGATACTCACAAAATGGTTATGGGTAAAACAATTGTCACATAACAGCCACATAAACAAATCATTGGTCTGACTTGTGCCTTGATTAGGTTGGATATAATGTCATAAAACAACAAAAGCAGTAACTGCTTACGGTACATACTGTGCTCTAAAATGTAAACATTTTTTGTACAATGAGTGGCATTATCCCTTTAACGTGTCCCTCATTTCAGCACAGGGTGCAAGAACAGGCATTGCCAGTGAAAGAGACTTCCAACACAGCTGAGACTGGTGTATTTTGTTTCAGTGACAGCAACCATGTGTCATTCATTGACATGTGGCTTGTGCTCCAGACGACGTGTGTTCAAAACACACTTGATAAGCTGGGGTTTTTTGTATCAGCTGTTGGTAACGCCTTATGGTTCAGAAATGGCACCTAAACCGTAAAAACATACCACATCCCCTCGTCTGTCGTCGGCATAAAGACGTCTGGGTTGGCACATGGGAATCACGAGTGTCACGCCTACTCTCAACACGTGTCCACTACATGTCAGAAGTGAAGGGATTGCTTAAGACACGCAAAGACAGTAATGAAAGTAATGAGAAAGGATCTTCATATAACTTTGTGCAAATTACAAATGATCTTTTAGGGAAATTTAAATTGGAAGTTGGATATGCTGTATCCATTCACCTTTACCAGCACTTGGAGAAACAGATTCTAAGAAGGTTTAGGTTAAGGCTATGTATTTGTACGCCAGGATCAACATTGTGTAATGATGGTACTGACTGTAATCTGCCACTAGGTAACAGGTGTAAATGCTGTCTGAGTCAGCCTCTGATGCGTTCTCCCTGATCTATTCCAATACTCTCTGAAGTACATCCAGCAACAGCACTTGAAGAGTAAATACATGCTGCAAACATACTCCATGTAACAAAATCACTGCATCGTAAATCAAACTGGGCAGCTCTCTTGAGGACTCACGGCCCTCTGTCTCAGCAGTGGCTGTGGTGAGAACGTTCAGGAGCTCTGCGGTAGCCTCATGCCAGGCAGCGTGTGTCATGCTCAGTTGACACGTGGACGTGACCTGGGCTCAGTTGTGACGGTTGTGAGCAATGGTCCCGTCCCGTCCGCTTGGCTAGGCATCCGGGACGAGATGTGTGAGATGAGGCACTGGGGAGATATTAAGCCCGTTTGATGGCGTTTTCAGTGGGGTGGCATAGAGTTGTAAAGAGGAGGGATTTTCTGGCCCCCGGCTGCCAAGAGAAACACCTGCTCCTGTGTCAGATCCAAAGCATTCCGGGACGAGCTTCCCGAGTGGTTTGGACGACAAAGGGGGTCCGACCAGCAAGGTAACGTTTGTGGTCAGAGGACGAACCGTGTCTGGGCTTTCAAATGGGGGCAATGCGGTAAGCAGCTGACCATCGAGGCCTGACGCTGACAGCTTTGAAGAGGTTGAAACTGAAAACCCTGTCAGTCAACCCCAAACATGGCCTAAGGGGCGACGAGGGGAAATGGTGGAGGCTTGTTTCTTTATTTTCCTTTCAAAAGGGCCTTTTTCCTGAAGGTGGTAGTTTAACCAAGGATGTGTGTGTGTGTGTGTGTGTGTGTCTGGGGGGGTATGTGCCTTGTGCTGAGGCATTTTCAGGGCTCAGGCGTTTTTCATTCTAAGATATTCAGCCTCACACTTCCAGGAGCACAGGCCTACAGGGAACATGGACAAATCATGTGAAATTACCCATGGCCTTCACTGTCTGATTCACAAAAGAAACTTGAGGAATGGAGTTACGTTTAGATTTCAACTAGACAAATAACAGTGTATTCAATCAAACAGAGGCTGATTTCCTCCCTCGGCCTGACGGACAAGAAGCCTCTTACTGATCATGAAGATCAATGCCAATGTTTGGTCCTCGTCTCCAGTGGATGCAGCTTCAGCCCATGTTCTACTTTCACAGCTCCCCCTCCAGTCTTGGCCAAGTCTTGGTCTTGGCCAAAGCAAATCAAAACAACGGGTCGAATAACTAATCCAAACCATGCCTTCCCTCAACAAACATACAGTATTCCATCCACTGTCTCATAAAAATAACTTGTGTCCATCTGCTCAATAGGGCAATGTGTAAAACAAAGGAACAATATTCGAGATCAGATTCAGAGGTGCCCACACCTGACATGGAGGGCCGAGGGCTGAAACGCAACACTTTTAGTGGGCCATAAGCCAAAAATGGTACTGGCCATTGATCGTCTTGAAATGCAAAACGTAGTTTGTGTTTTCTTTGGTATTAAATGCTAGTTCAAATGCCTGTGCAAATCAAAACACACCTCCGATATTGCTAAATTACATTGAAATAAAACAAATATAGAAAACCATATAGTTCTGTGGAACTTGTTGGAGGGCCAAAAAAAGAAACCCACAGGCCTCTCTTTGGGCAGCCCTAGTCTCAACTTAAACATATTAAAAATACAGTCGAAAACTCCCTGCTCTGCAGGCTGCTGGTCAAAAGGAGAGCGTAGTGGGCATGATGGCAGGTACTGACCCGGTCTTGTTTACTCCCACTGGGAATGAATGGCTGGATTCCTGGCTCTGGGTTCAGCGCCAGACATTTCAAACACACAGAGATCGGAGTTACCAGCTGCTCTAGTACCTCAACCGCTACCAGCTCCCCCACCAAGCCCACCCTTCCTACACAACACACACACACACTCACTACACTTGATACCATGAGCTGTAAATACAGTGGATCAGGGCCGACACAAATAACCCCAGCAAGGTTTTGAGTGATTCAAGCAGACCCCCAGCTCCGCGGAGGCCACTTGTTCACTCTCAGCAGCATCTCCAGATGACAGGATTTGAGACAGACTGTCTCCCAACGGTTGTGACGCCTCTTTAAGGGCCGGGTCCTCTTGCAATCTGACAATATGCCTAGACAGAAATTTAATCTTAAATTCAAATTTAGCCCCCTCGTGATTACAGTACAACCAGCTTTTGTCAGACTGCAGGAGGATAGTGTACACAAACTGGGGGGGAAATGGAGTTGAACTCAAGAAAGACATATATATTATCAAATCTCGTCACATGGACAGAAATGGTCTTTGTCTTTTGTGGGTTGCTGCTCCTTCAGTTACAGAACCGAGAACGTCGACACATACGAAGGAATATTATGCAGAATGACAATCCAAAATTGCTCACAAGAGTAAATGGCTCGTCGTTTGAGGTGACTGCACTGCAATGCTGTATGGGAGAGTGGCGCTGGCATTGGAGCAAGCTGGCGTTTGTAGTGACAGGCCCTCACAAAGGCCTCCCGTCGTGAGTCAACAAACATGCTGTCCCATGAAGATGACAAGGCCCCATCAAACACATCCGCACACAAAGGGATCTTTGGGACGCTGACAATGTTGGCCTTTCATCGAATGGGAATAGTTGCTTCAAAAGCCCAACCAACAGATCCCCCA
>OMOT01004574.1:4667-28397 GCA_900312575.1 Acanthochaenus luetkenii
TTTGCGTCTTGAAATGGGAACATCGTAGTTGTCAGGGTTTTCGTCACAAGTTCCATCTCCTCCGTTATGTAATGGCATGTGATCATAAAATAACTACTTTTCCGATAGTCACCGGCTCACATGTCCGTGGTCACTGTGACAGTGCCATCTTTCAAGAAACTCTGAAGCCTACTAAAGCTTCCCTCCTCTCTTCTGCCATGTCAGTGCACCTCTTGGCGATTGTAACATTGCTGGGCATGACTGAGCTAACGGGAACCCTCCCATGGGCAGCCTTCACATTAATAAGCTCTTTCGCGAGTTCTTCAAAGCCCTTGCCATTCACGATAATAAAAGGCCTAATATCTTTAAAGCAAAAGCTGACACCTTTTGTTTAACTTTTAAAGCTTTACCTGTTGTGACAAACGATGACATAGTTGTTTGACCCTGGGCCTTTCCTGTCGAACGGCATCAATCAGCATGCCTTTGCAGCGTTGAATTTCTCTTCTTTTTGCTGCCGTATTTCAACAGAGTGTTGCATGAACTTTTGCATTGAACATAAAACCCTCCCGTTCATTATTCCTGTTATGTACATTGTCAAAGTGTTTTCACACCTCAGACTTTCCTCTGTTTTTCTCTTGTGTAACCAAACTATAATTGCCTGAGGCCAGCAGCCTTTTCACCTCCTCAGCAGCATCCATTTTCGCATTTCTCTCGAATCCAAAACAATGCATCTGAGGTTATTCCATGTCTTATTGTTCAGGCAGGTCCGATGCGAGGGGGAAAGGGGACTGGGGGCTGATGCCTGCAATGGATCTGATTGAGAATACAGCCTGAACCCGACGTGAACTCATGAAATATGTGACAAAATAAAGACCGACCCGACCCAAACCCGTCAGGTCCCATATTGCTTCTGGTATTGGTCAATTACTTGATCAGCTGATCTAACAAATTATTCTGAATTAGTTTTTCTGATTTAGCACAATGGATGGGTTTACATGCACCTTTTTGCTCTGTATGGCTATTCAAATATTCCCTTGACATTTTTTTGAATATGTATACTATGTATAATATGAGAGTATAATACCATATTTACCAGAATGTTTGTTGATACAGGAATATTTGTGATTATTCTTTATATATATATATTACATGGGGGCCAGGTGGACCCACCATCCACCCCACCGTAGCATTCACCGGGATCACTAATGTTGTACTTATTTTGTAGCTGGTGAAATCTTAAAACATGTTAAGTGTGACGATTTTGTTTATTTTGGTGAAGAGCAATACCGGCTTTAAAACAGTAGGAATTGCACAAGATATGGGGGTGGGAAAACTTAAACGTGTCACTTTTTCTGGGCAGTTCTAATATGCAGCGGTAGGCTATCCCACAACTTAGGGCCAGCTACCTCAAAGGCTTGGTCACCTCTGGTTTTGAGCCTAGATTTAGGGACACCAAGGAACAGCTGATTGCTAGACCTGAGTGCTCTAGCTGGGCTATGTACAACCCTCTCCACATCTTTAGGAGGAGATATGTCTTGACCTTGGCTATGAGCCTTAACTGAAGAAAAAAAACAGCTTCGACAACAGAGCTCATTTGTTTCTCAAATTTGAAGTCACCATCAACAGTAAAACCAAGGCAATTTACAGCAGAAGCATTTTTGGAGGCTAGGGGGCCCAGAGCACCAGCAGAGTCATCTAAGACAACAGGATGTCCAAATATAATAATTTCCATCTTGTTGTTATTCAAGTTTAGGTCCATCCAAGTTTGTATGTCCTTGAGACAAGCTAGTAGAGGCTGCAGAGAGTCCTTGCATTTAGATTTTAAAAAGGTAGATAAATCTGTACATCATCCGCATAGCAATGGAAAAAAGAAGACATAATTACAGGCTCAAAATGGTCAAAAACAACTGTGTACATAGGAGCAGAAGGGTCTGGGACAATAGAGGAGGTCAAAGACCTAAGAGCAGAGATAGAAAAATGTAAGAAAATTCTCACACAAGGCTCCTCCGCGACCATCTTTGAATAAGTGGTTGAAGATGGATGGATGGATGGATATCACACAAAGTGGGCATAGGCACAATAAGCTCTGTATCGCAGAGTATTGACATAATCACCAATACAGATAACAATTGTCTTCCTTCCGGACGCTCGCTTTGTGTTTGTAAGCATGTTGTCTCACTTAGAACTGAGCGCAGTCCAACCACAGATACCAACCGATTTCAAGTTTCTATTCAGTTCCGTTAGTATTGAATATTTGATTGTGAATCAACCCATCACTACTAACAGTGACAGCCAAAAATATACACAATTGTAACTGTTTCCTTTCGTTGTGCTTTATCTATGAACCTATAGTGAGGCATTGTTAAGTTTAAATACAAATCTGTACTAAATGTCTAGAGACAGGAGGCAATCCCTCCACTCCAATAGGAGACAAGATAAGACTATTAGAGTTCAACAAGAGCTTGTCTGTCTTGTGTGTTTTGTTTGATCTGACAGGCGGATTAATTCACTCACATTACATAAGGTACACCATCAGTCTAGTGTTTAAATGACCACTTGATGAATACGTTTGATGAATGTGGACAAAGCAGGTGTAGCCACATTAGATAGTTTGCGGAGCATTGCCATGGCACGACAGAAAATGGCCACATAGAGATGAGGTTTAAGATAGGCCCCTCAGATATTCAACAAACAGCCCCCTCTCCTTATCAAGCAAGGTGGCACTGTACACTAATATAATAAATACAAGGGAGTATGTACCATTCTCTGGTGGGTTGAGGTTGCTGTCAGACCATGATCCACCACTTCCTGGTTCGAGAAGCATCATTGGTGGCTATATGATGTGTGCATGTGGATATTCACCAGTGTTCTGTTGGGCCAATGGAAAATCCAAGGCATGAGTCACGGTGATTAGCTCACACTTTTCCCATCCACTGATGTTACGTATGGATTGGCCTGGGTTTAGAGTGCTAGTAAAACATTACACATTCATGAGAAACAGGGTAGTATCTGTTTTGCACTGCACTCAGTAGTAATGTGGTCTAATCTGAGACTATAAGAGAGGAACAGGGCAAAGCTGGGCCCATTTGGAGTTGCAGGTCTTCGCAAAGCGAAGTGGCACCGCTCCAATCCACCCTATCGACGATTTCCTTCTTGAGCAATGACAACAACTTGCGGTTTGTATTCAAGCAAGTAGCAACAGTTGATGTTGGTGCACCCTGACACTTCACAAACGTTTCTATACTTTTGTTTGATTCATAATAGGCTGCACCAAATGAGTTGTAGTACTCTGAGAGGAAATTACTTAGTTGTTGGTCCCTGAAATACATCATTAAATGTTTTTCCAGGCAGCTCATCATAATGTGATGGCTGGCCATTTAGAACATGACAACCAGTCAATGGGTTGCTTCTACTGGCCAGGTGTTCATGCTGATGTGTGCAGGTGGTGCGATGCATATCGCAAATGTCAATTAGTCAACCCTCCAGCCACCCCAAAAGCACTTCTGTGCCCTCTCCATTTAAATTAATTGAAGCCCCCTATGAAAGAATTTGTTTGGACCTCATTGGGCTATTAGGCCATGGCGCACGGGGTGGTCTTGGTACTGCACAACAAAATATCCCAAGGCATTAGCCTGAGGTGGTATATATGTCAGAAGTGTTGCACAGGCTCTGTTTCACATTTTCGAATGGGTTGGATTCCCAAAAAGAGGTTCTGACCAATATGACACGTCTTTCATGCCACAACATTTGACATTTTAAAAGGTGTAATGTGTAATATTTCTGCTTTCCTGAACATAATTTGACTACTAAATATCAGCAGGTGTTGCTGAATGGTAATGACTGAAATAAAGTTGTTGTTTGAAGGCCCTCCTACCACTCAAGTGTGGTACCCTCCAACACCAGTGATGCCCGGCCCCCCAAAATGATTGGCTTGCACTCACTGTCCTCCACAAACTATGCAGCTATCACAACAAAAGCAATGAGCATTGTACCTTTAAGGTTTATTGGATTATTGGGCACTTACTCCATTCAGACCAGTTTGTACCACCCACAGACTGATGGGTTGATGGGCTGGTGGAGCACTTTAAGAAATCATCTATAAACTTTGGCACGAGGTTTGGCGGACAATGGGTCAACTGGCTGAATCTTCTGTTATTTGCAGTGCAGGCGGTACCCCAGGCCCCTACAGGGTGTTCCCCATTTGAGCTGCTGTACGGATGAAAAAGCTGTAGTGACCCAAATCTTCACTGGGTCACATTGCACAGGATAATTTACTCTATGCACAGGAACATCAACAGCACCTGGACAATAGAGGTACCCAGCTGAGTGAATTTGCCTCCAGAGATAAAGTCCTTGTATCGCTCCCTACTTCCAGCTCAGAATTACTCACCAACTGCCAAGGATCGTTTGTGGTCACAGTGCGATTAGGGAATGTTGATCATGAGGTTGCGTGATCTGATATGGGCAATGCACTGCAGACATACCATATTGATCTCCTAAAAGCTTGCTAGGTAATTGACAGAGTAATTGTAATTGCTAGGACCAGAGGTTCAAAGATTTCCATCAGTCTGTTTTTTGTAACGGCCATCTCTCACTGTAATGTTAACGTGTTTTGCATCTGCCAGGGTACATGACATTTTATAGACTTGCTTTTATGTTATGTCTTATATCCTATTGTTTTAACAAATGTATTTTTTTACCCTCTATTCTTATTTTTATCTTGTGGTGCCTCCTTGTTTTAACTGATTGTATGATTGATAGCATTAATTTTTGCTTTAATTTAATTTGTTAAAGCACTTTCAGGGCTCTAAATTAGCTGTTTTACTTGGTAGCACTGTTGCTCTTAACCTCAAAAATTATTTACATAGACTACCAAACAAGAGCATATAATAATATATATAAGTTGTGCCATCAGTTGTTGACATGGCTTCCATGCTCTCCACCCTCTAAATGTCACATCTCAACTCTGCTATTATAACAATTCCCAACTGCCAAATCTAACTGGCAAGTAGGGCAAGGCCTCAGGAACGGGGTTTGATTTTAGCTAATCAATATAACAGCTACGAAGTAAACGAAGTCAAGCCCATATTTGATGGGCTAGAACATATCAGATGACAGGAGAGGAGTTGACATGCACGCTCTAAAGAAGTTACTAGTAACTAGTTACTAGGCACCTTCATCTCTGGATGAAGGTGTACTAATCAGTGAAATCACCTGGTATAGTCTTCGGTTGGAATGAAAACCTGCAGACTCTCGGCCACGTGCCAGGCAAAGCCTTTCTCTTACTGTCTCTCGCTTTCTCCCCCTCGCTCTCTCTCTCCCTCTCATGCTCTAAGTACAAATTAATGTTTCCTTTTCACTGCTTTATCCAATTTGTCTGATACTGTGTTCCCATAAGGAGGACCCTCTCGTATGATAATAATGGCTCCATTATCTAGGGACTACACTCGTATTCCCGGAAAAGAGAGCCAAGATGATGCTATAAAATGAGTTAAGGCACTCTTCCTTGCTTATCATTACACTAGCACAATCTTCCTAGAATCCCCTTGGAAGATTGAAATGTTTATGCACTTCTATCATAAAACTGTCCCATGGGGAAACTTTGAGCAATATGTTCACCATGGGCATGGGCCAACAGCCCACTGTCAAAAACACTTGTGCTGTTTGCTCCGACACTCAACACGTAGATGCAGGCAAATTGAGTGTTCTTCAGGGACACATACAACTACATAACAGCTGCTTTGAGAGCTGTTACCATAGTGATTTTGCCACACTCCGAGGCAGCATTTGGGCAGAGTTAGAGATGGGATATGTTTAACTTCAAATCTTTCAGGCAGCCGAATGGTAGTAAATGAATTCAGTTGATTGACCTTGGCCAACAGTACCAAAGGCTACACTCTCTTAGGTCTTTGGACCAGGAGACTGTTGGCTATCCCTCGGTCTAGACTGAAGCCAAAGGGTGATCGTGGCTCCTAGGATATGGAACAGCCTGATATTAGATCTGCGACGCGACTTTCAAGCAGCATCTAAAGACCCATTTGTTCAGACAGGCCTTCGATTGACTTCATATTTACAAATTACAACTACTCAATATGGAAATGTTTTCATCATGTCGGTAGGCTACCTGGAAACCACAAAATGGCTCACTATGGTCTTTGGGATTGGCTTATTTTCTTCACGAGACAACTGGATAGTGGTCATGTGAACCGTTAGCCTCGGTCATGTGTTTGGTTCTTTGAGTGGAAGCCATTCAAGTGGGTGGAGGTTGAGTCCCGGGTTAAATATAACTTCAGTAGGTTTGGGCAGCTTGAATGAAACAACATCCAATCTGATTCACCAACTGAACTGCTGACTACTTCCCTGATCAGTTTGTTCGGTTGGTCACGCACATACATAACTCAGGTTTATAGTCCTTGGTGTTTGAAATTGTGTGACTTAGAGAGAGATTACAACAATTGCCTGGATAGCAGCCAGAAATAGAATCAATAGCAAGACAGATAGACCCAAATGTGTCTGAATGTTTTATTCAGCCTACTTGTTGTTTTCAATCCATCTTGTTAAGGCAATCACTCATTTATTCTCTATAGTTTGTGAAGCATTGCTCACACAAGATGTTTCTGTGACACTGTTGTGCTCACCTGCACAACTGTGTCATACCTCTTAAGAATCACTCCAAGGCCACTCATTTGCATAGCTATCCATAGTGATTCACCTTGTGGGTGGTAATACTTAGTATTTAACAATGGACAAGTTTGAGAAGTTTTCACTTTGTGAGTGATTCAGACCAGTTACTGGAGAGGACTGTGCATCTTTGTCTAACACGGCTGTTGATTGGAATGTTGATTGCGTTCAAGAATCAAATCAAATAATTCAATTTAAGAGGTTGTTCAAAAATAACTACAGTACTTGTTTATGACTCACAACACATCACTGCAAGGATGAGCACCAGAATAGGAGGAGGATGGGAGGGGGTTGTAACACAAGGCCTATATACCACTGTTGTTCCATGCTGTAATTATCCTCTCTCATTACTGGGACCTGGAGATCCAGGCCTGTGGAGCTCCCTGGGACCCTTCAGATAATACTGGGACACGGAGAGCAGTGGAGTACACCAATACTAAACCGCTAACTAAACAACACGTAGCAGCCCTTATCTGGAGGTTCCAGCCACAGGGGCTCACTAAAAACACATTGAGGAATACCCCCCCCCTCAATAGGTATACATGGGGGAGTAAACATACACCACGCATGCGCGCACACACACACACACACACACACACACACACACACACACACACACACACACACACACACACACACACACACACACACACACACACACCACTACTGTACATGAATCTGCATTGTGGAGGCTTTCCAATTTGCATTTAGATGTAAGAATTTCATTCACAGTCACCGATTCCTTATGCTTATATCAGCACTTTTCAGATCGCTCCTCCCTCTCACACTGGAGCAATATCTGAGCAGGGTATTCTGTATTCCACTGCCCCCTGACCTGCATTCACCCCAATCCAGGTGCTCTGGGTCCCTGTGACCCTTTGTAGGAACACAGGCGATTCTTGGAGGCAAAAGTAAGGAATGAGTGAATGTGGTTTAGAAACGTTATGAATGTAATTTTTAATTAAATTTAAAGCAATCTGACTTTTGATTTGTCTATTGATAGTCATTCTGAAGTTTTACTAATTTACATTAATACATGAAGTAATAATTAATAGAAAAACTGCAGTTTTTGATGAGCAGAAATTAGATAATTGAATCATTGAAATCACAACTATTTCATTTGTGAATATGTGTTACAAGATTGGCCACGCAAACTAAAGGCTTAAAAACGTGCTGCAAAAAACTAACTTGTACAGAAAAATCTAATGAATGTGCAAAAACTAAAGTTGAAAAGATGAATTCAATTGTCAAGCTTAGTGCAAAAAGGCTGACTCCCATAGAAGCAGGACTAATCAAGTATACCACAATCTGTATTGATACATTCCTGATCAGTTACAAAGAACATATGAACATGGAACATGAGTTCTGAGAAACAATGATGGAATTATGTAACCATTTGAATGGTGAAATACAGAAAAAATGTGTTCTTGCTTTTATCCAGTCTTGCTAGACTTGCCATTATTTAATATTATATATATAATATTAATCATGTTATTAAGCATCACTTTATATACATTTGTAAATGTGTCTAATACTTTAAAAGTGTAATAATAAGACATTATTGATATGAATAAACGTAAGGGGACAAGGAGTGGAGCAACACACAATTACATTTATAGAATTGCATTGGATTGGATGCAGTGGATTCACTCCACTGTTGTGTGTAAAACTCTTCTTCACACCTGGCACATATTTTACCTCCCAAATAAAGTCCAGAAAAGTCCAAGTCAAATATACCAGTACATATGATATGATGAACTATTTAGGGTGAGTGTCTATGTTGAAGCCAAACTTGGATTTTGAAGGGGGGTGGGTGAGAACAGGTATGACATTCGTGTTATCACAGATGTTTCATCCCAGATGTTCCACTGAATTAGGCCCATGATGCCTCCAGAAGGTTTAACAGTATGCTCTGGCACCCCACCAACCACACCCCTCCTCGCTCCCCCTCAGCACTGATCAGACCTGTACACTATGCTGACATTGCACCTACAAATATACATTTTCCCTGACATCTCACCCAGGGATTTCTGACTTACGCATTGATCTCAACAACAATTTTTATTTTATTTATTTAACCTTTATTTAACAATAGGCTAATATCTTTTAGGGTGAGCTACTGAACAGTTTTCCCGCTGCTGGTAGGGATTCAGTGTCTTGCTCAAAGACACTTCAACTGGGTGGATTTTTGTTGTAGCCTGGGACTGAACCCAGGCCTTCCAGGTGAAGGAGTCTTCCTAATTTGTACGCCAATATGTTACCCATCTGAAATAGACCTCTGTGATTCTAGTACTGAATCACTGATTCCCCAACCCCAACCGTTTGGAGGTGCTGATGAAACTAGTTATTTTTTAAACAAGTTGTGTTTGTATCGTATTTCAATCAGTATTGAAAGTAAATTATAATTGAATTTAGTAAAAAATATATAATGTGTCTCAGTGAACTATAACCTTTGTAGGAAAACAAACATTTAGAGGACAGTTGGACAGTAAGGCCAGAAGGCTGCTGCCTCCATCCTTGCTACTGACCAGATGACAAGCTAAGATTTTAGTCTTTTTCTCAAAAGCGTTAAAAATGCTCACTTGTTTGTGTTTATTCATTTTTATAATCCAATGGCTGACTAGTTCACATAAACCCAAGCAAAAGCTACTGGCAGGCTACAACAGTTCAAGCACCAAACTTAACGGTCAACATTTTGATCTTGAGTTAATCTATTAGGCCCTGGACGAAAACATCATGGCCAGTTCACGGCCTTCAATTTACTTTTCATCAAACGCTTGAGCGCTCATCGGTGTAGGCACCCGAACTAGCAATGAGGATAACACAACCAATCCCTCTCCAACAGTAGACCAAGACAACAGATGAGGTATACTAAGCTAACATTTGTATTGATAGGATAGAAACAGGTTAAAGAAAATAATAATTACAAATTAAATGTAAAAAACTTTACGTTCATATTGAAAGTTAGCAGAGTTCAACAGGTTAAAAATTGTAGGTAGAGTGTAAACTGAAATTGTTCAGGTTTGAACCCACGTCCTTCTTGCTGTGAGGCACCAGCGCTAACCACTGAGCCACCGTGCCCACCAATGGTCCACTTGCCAATGAGCTCATGCTAGTTACAATAACAAATCTAATACTGTACTGTATGTACATTTCAGGCAATGGATAATCAGACATTGAATGTAGGAAGGTCCGATTGCAGTGTGAGTATTGTTGTGTTGAAATGACGTGTTTTAATCGCTTTTTTGATTTAACTGTTGTAGATTACCAATGGCCCTGTGCGTGTGTGCGTTGGGAAGGTGGCGCTCCATACCTGGTGGTATGAACGCTCTATAGTGAAGTAAGTGATGACATTTTCAACACAGTCAATTGTCATGATGGCAAAAACTAGGAAAATAAGTAAACTTAATTGATAACGTGGATTATTCTACAATTAAAGAAAACAATGTTAAACAAAATCTTCTGAGATTGTAAAAAAAAGATGTCAAGATAAAACCAGGCTGACAAATTAGGTCCTTGATGATTTACACACAGCACAAATTAATTATGAATGATGATTTTAATGTGTTGCTTGGAATTTATTAGCCCTGGCAAATATGTACTGTATTTCAAGGTTCTCATATTTGCCTTTGTTCACACCATTCATTTTAAAATGTAATTGCCACTAAGGTTGCAGTACACAGTTATGACGGGAAAATATTACAAAAAAGATTCCCTGGTAAATGAAGAGTACCATTACAAAATGACATATCTACTGTTTGATTGAAGAATAATACCTTCCCATGACATCCATTCTTTCTTAAAGTTTAATTTCTTATGCCCAACAATTGGCCTTTTATGATATTTCTCTGTATATCAAAGCAATCTGAAGCATCACGATCACTTCATGCATACAAAAGATCGTGTCACTGACATGCATATAAAAATGCAATCCACTTGTGCAGAGTGTATGTTGACCACAGACAGTCGTCCTTTGCAGCAGCACAGTAGAAAGTAGTCCAGAGGTTATTGGAGATGGTCACATAACAATGGTAACAAATCTGATGTGTGGAAAAGAAATCCAGCACTTGGTGGACCAAGTGAATTAGAATCAAGCTGTAACTAGGTTTTCAGTTGAATAACTTTGTTTGGTTTTGTTTATGCATGAGACTCTGGTTCTGTAATTGTGTTTATTGTGTGTTTTTGCCAGAAGAAAACAATCTCAACCTATTAAGTTCTAACTGTATCAAGACTGCTCCGTGGTGCATCTCTCGAACCCTGCACATGATCATTTGAGATGCTACAGAACAAGTCATTTGATGAACAGCTGTGTTTCCGCTGAACGCTGCAGTGGTCTTGTAGCAGGCTAATAAAGAGCAATGTATCAATGGGTAGGATAATAACACACGCTGCATTTGATTGGGGCATACTATCATGTTTTGCATTCTAGCTGATAAAATGTGAGAATTAATTAATGCCTTCATCTTGCTATCTGGTTTGATAATTAGGTGTAATGCGTGGGGCGCCATTTCACACCATGAAATGCCTCCCCAGAAATAATGGCCTTTTTTCCACATTTGGTCACGCAGAGGGCTTCACTTTTAATCAATTTTTTCCCCCGAGCCATTAAAAATAGCAAATGACATTTACTAGACAGGGGAGGAAAATAAACACGCCTCTAATTGTCCCACATTGAGTACGGTCCCTGTGTTGGAGTCTAAAATGGTTTATATTTCAATTGTGACTATGGTAATACAAATATTTCTTATTCCTTCTTTTTCCATGCCAACAGGGTGCACTGTATGAACCAGACAGCATTCAAAGCTTTGCATGTTTGAAGTACCAAATGCTGGAAGTTCAATGGGTTTTCAGTAGGCACATAGCAACAGCAGTAGTGCTGGGAAGACAGATTCTTTTAACTAACTTGTTTGTAATTATTTCGGGTTGTCCGACAGCAGTGAATCAATTATATTCACTTCATCCCTAAACCGATTTGAAATTTGGATTTCGTTTTTTTGGTGATCCGATTCGACTTGTTCACTTTAAAGTGTGCTTCAACTTAAAGATTTATTTGTGTGTGTGTGTATCGACCCATCACTAAACAACAGTAGCCATTATCAACGTGTTCCATAAGCATCTGCTAGCAAAAAATTAGTAGCCTGATTACACAGTGGGATTCAATTTTATTAATGGTTGCCATTTTTTTTAACCACAGCACTGAGGGCTTCAGGCTGTGGCTTCAGAAATGTCAGGATTGATACAGCTTTTCCATCATGTTGTATTGTACCCAGTCACGTTTCTTGGCATGTGGTCCTCTCCACATCTCTGGTTGCTTTGAAGGCCTCCCTGACTTCATATGCCTTCCTTACCATAAGAGAACCCCCATGGTGGCAACAGCACTATCTTTATGTTGCAGATGCATCCCATGTCTGACACAGAACAGGGCTGACAAAGAGGGAAAAGCTCATTAAGGTACAAGACAGATTTTTCTCAGGGCAATAATTATGCAATAACGAACAGAAAAGCCCATAGCAAGTATGCTTGTTCTATGACTGATTAAAACAATATGGTAGTAAATGGAAGAAAAAAATGTCCACAGGCCATCTTGACATCATGCAGTGCTTGTTGTGCTGATAATCAGCCTCCTTTCACTTTTCTAAATGCCATTACAATTAAAAAAAGAATAATGCGAAAGAATGAGAAACAGTGTTTAATATTTGCATATAGCCACACAAAAAAAAGAAACATCCTATATTTATAGCCAAACACTGAGTATACACAATTCAGAGATTGTCGCACAATTAATCAGCCACTTGTTTTGATATTTGTACCAAACACCAAAGTGTTGTGGTAGCACAGTGTTGTTGTAACTAAGAGAATCGACACAGAGAATATTTTATTCATGTGTTGACTTAGCCACTACAGTTAGAAAATCATTAAGCCTGGTATGTGAATGTCCGCAGGCTGCGGGCCATGCTTGTGACTTCTACCATAGTGCCTGACTGCCTGGTGTATGAGCTCACACTGTATTTCCCTAAGGCAGGGCTCATGGGGCTCTACACGATCTAAACAATGCAGATAGCAAAAAGCATTACACACGAACAAACGAACACACAGAGCCCAGCTCCTACAGAGGTGCTCCTCTCGAGCGCCTAATAATATGGTGCTGGTGAGCATATTAGGGAAAAACGGGACCTAGTTTCTAGTGCTTGGTGCACAAGCAAAATTGATTCTCCTAAGCTAATTGTCATTCAGTTGAGGATATGTTACAATTGGATAAGCCATGAAAATGTAACAATTGAATTTGCATTGGTTTTGGGGGGAAGAAATTGACTCTTCTTGAAGTTAGGCAACAGTACAGAGGCCAGCTACTCATTATAAAGAAAAGACTACGGTTAACTTTGAAAGGTGGGGGCAGTGTCACCATTAAATACAATTCCTTTGAGCGAGTTGGTGCCTTTGAAAGAAAGCATATCTGTGTCCTGTGACAGTTAAAGCCATGAAGCCCAGAATAATCATTGTTATCTTTTCACTTCACACCAACTGAAACATACCCTAGTTTCTCTCCCCTCAAAATACATGACTTTTTATTATTAAAATCCAGCTGCTCCAAATTGCGGAAATAGGAGTTCACACGAGGCAAAGGAAGCATAATCTTTGAACCCCTAAATGGTGCTTGCGGTCGTAACTACGTTTTTCTCCATCTCTGTGGTAGTTTTAGCTATCTGTTTCTGGTGTTTCATATACATGTTCTGAGCATAATGATAATGAACCCTTCCTGCTGTTTTTATTTTCTTTTAATATATCTTAGTTGTTAAAATAATTAATATAACTTGCCGTTTGGAAAAGCAACAGGAAAAATGATTTATTTACTGAAATGGCTGAAGCACATCACAGCATGAAAAAGCATTTTCAACTCTGACTCAATACCTTGCAGGCCCATTATGGCACTAGTAGTAGCCTTTGCAGCTTCATGTAGCTGACTTCCATTGTAATGAACTGGCTTCCACTTGCCTTTAGCCTGTGACATATGCCATTGTGAAGAAACTTTAAGAAGTTACAGTCCCAGTTCTCCAAGGTTTTAGAAAAACTCTTTAATGCTAGACAATTTCACTGATAATTGCTGACTGATAGTCAGTATGGGTTTAGGTCAAGTAGGTCTACTTCTATGGCACAAATTGAGTTAATTGAAGAATTAACTAATGGTCTAGACGAAAAAAAATACATAGTGGGAATATGTATATATCTTAAGACGGCATTTGATACTATTGATAATAAAATATGAATAAAATGGAAAGGTTTGGTATTAGAGGGGATGTGCTGAATTGGTTAAAAAGTTATTTAGGAAACAAGCAGCAATTTGTAAAGATTGATGAGTATGAATCAAGCTGCATGGACATTACAGGGGTCCCACAGGGGCCAGTATTAGGACCTAAATTGTTTATTCTGTATATTAATGACATATGTAAAGGTATTACAGCATTTAGCAGACACTTTTGTCCAAAGCAACTTACATACCATCATATATACTGTATATATACACACTACATCATCATACACTGTGCATACTACATATACATCATCATATACCGCATCATACATACACTAACTACATCATATACTATGTCATACATACATCATATACTAACTACATCATATAACATACTACACACAACCAATGTCTTTGGACTGTGGGAGGAAACACAGGGAGAACATGCAAACTCCACACAGAAAGAACCGGGGTGGAGATTCGAACCCACAACCTTCTAACCACTGAGCCACCGTGCTGATACAAACGTTGATCACATGCATACACACCTTGCATGTTTAAACTTTTTTTTTTTAAACTCCAAATAAGCCTCCTGATGTTCTTTAAGAACATATTATCCGCAAAGAAACCAGAAAACATGTCTGATCAAATACTCCACACTGACAAAAGACATGCATCACCAAACAAGGAGACTGGATCACTTGTTAGCCCCTAGACCAGATCAAACCAGATAAACAGATCTCCTAAAAAGCACAGTACACAGCACAGGCTATGTATGCATGTATGCATGTGTGCAGCAATAGAGGCTGTGTGTGTGTTTGAGTGTGTGCATCCATGCATACAATCGTGTACATGACCCTGACTGCTTAACAGGGTGTACAAAATAACGGAAACATGACATTATAAAGGACCAACTTTGAAGTAACTAAATTGCAAAGGCAAATACACAGGTGGGTCGTATTAATTTGAATGTCAATTAGGAGTATGTCAACTTTAAAAGAGGTCTGACAATCACCACTTTTATATTTGAGTTTTCAAAGCAACATGAGGCACATAACCTGGTGGAAGGAGTACAAAACCTAAATACCTGAGCAGTGGAAGAAAGTATCATCTGATGAGTCATCTTTCACCTTTTTTCCAACAACCAGATGGGTTTATATTTGGAGAGAGCCAAAAGACTCCTTAAACCCACATCTGCTGCCAACTGTTGCCAACACGATGGTGGGTTTGTAATGGAATGGAAAGCCATTTTGTTGGAGTCATTAGGTCCAATGATTGCATTTTACAGGACCAGATGCACCCTATGGTGCAAACACGGTTCCCTCATGATGTTCCCATATTCCAAGATGATAATGCCCCTATAGATACTGCTAAACCGATTTGAGAGGAGTTTCACGAACACCAGGATTAAGTCTAATGTCTGCCACGGCCTCCCCAATCACCAGATCGAAATATAATTGAACCATTATGGGAAGTTATAGAGCACAGTGTGCAAAGTATATTTCCAACTAATTCGACCCTCTTTCTTTATTGAATAATGGTCCAATACACACAGTTCAGGACATGTACGACAGTATTCAAATGAGGATTGAAGCTGTTTTGAAGGCAAAGTGTGGCCCTCCTCCTGGTTGAGTACTTGATATTCATACAGTATATTGTTAGATTTTTCTGTGATATTGTCCACTCCCTAAAGATTTCAATGTCCGTAGGATGTCGTCACACTAGATTTTTTTGGTTGATTCTCTCAACCTAACGGGAGCTGACCCAGCACAGTAGTCTCAGGTCAGGTCTGCCTAAAATTGCTTAATAATTCCCTCAGGCTCAATTAGGTCGGGTTCCAGCTGTGCAGATTTTTCTCAGTGGTGCCAAGAAAAGGCTAAAAGCTGATGAGGAAGATAAGTCTCTCTCCATCAACAAAAGCAATTGCTACATATGCACACCAATACTTCAATCTTAATACAACTATACAAATACTACCGTTAAAATACGGGTCATGTGTTACTTCAGTACAGGACAGGTCATATCCAGAGTATTAATTGTGTGAATATGTGGAGTACTGACATGTTACTCACACTATCGGCGGGCTGTTTGGACAAACTGGATCATAACAGGAATATAAAGAAAGCCTTATTTTGCTACGCAGCTAAACAGCTTAATTAAATTATTCTCATAACCAATATATCAGTCATAATTATAACATATACCTTTATTCATATAAACATAAGCAATGTGGCAGTACATTGACACACAGGGATAAGCGAAACATTTATTCAGAAAAACGTTTTTCTGTGCATCTATATATTGTATTTTCTGTGGGTATTTCTGTAATAGCTAATAATCGATCACTATTTGGATGTGGGCTAAATAAATGCTGCTGAGGTGAAATCTTAGGCTGGAGTCAGACTGGACCAAGTTGGGCTCATGTCACAGTGACTATGTATGTTTCATGTTCCCTTGTGATTAATCCGTTTTTGTTTAATTTGTCAGAGGATATTGGTATGGTATGATATACAAGTGACTTAAAAGTGATTGGGGGTGCCAGCCGGATGTCCTTATCTTGGTTCAATCCACAAGATTCTTTAATATAATATAATATTTGTATGGTTTCTGGTTTTGAATACACCCTCTTGATATTCTTAACAAATGTATTCCATGGGGACTGTCTATCCTGGAGAAATGTTAGAGTTTGTGTGCCTCCGACTGCTAATTATAACATAAATTGCTAAAACCATAATTTCGACCCTCTGGCGCATTCCTCTGATTATTCAACTTGAACTTATTCAACATAGCTATGGGAATTCTGCAACACCAGAATTATTTACTCATATATTCAAATGTGGATGGACAGAGGTTTGAAGAGGAGAAGCATTTTATGACCAATTAATTATACTGGTCACCATTTAATTAAAAGAGTCTGCGCGTATGTGTATGTGTGTGTGTGTGTGTGTGTACACGCATTTGTGAGGGAGATAAGTTGAGCATTGTGGTTTTATACTTGTCACATACAATTAACCTTGAGAAGAGTGCTCAGTCTCCTGTGTCCGTCGGGGCTCTGTTTCTATTAGACCAGGGGGTTTAGGCAAGCTCCAGTGGGGATAACACAAAGCTGAGGAGGGTTAAAGGAGACTTTGCCTCAAATAATTCAGGAATGTTGGCTGCTGCCTGTAACCCACTGCATCAAGACCCTAGGGATAGCTTTATGCAAATGAGTAAATTAAATGGACAACAGCACATCATCAAGCCTAGGCATATGTATGGGGAAGAATTATATTGGTGCCTCATTGGCGGGACTTTGGCAGGTACCGATATAGCTGTGAATGGCCTATATCGGCCTATAATATAGTCTCACCGATGAATCGGTCATCGCTGCCCCCGATGTCCCGGGTACCTTGCCGGGCATGACACCCACTCTCTCTGCTTTGAGTGTCTGGAAGACCCTAACCCCTGCCAAAGTTGCGCCAACCTACCTCCGCCCATTTCCCGGATGAGGAGGCCGGTGAACTGGGAGAGGAGATTCCTCTCCAGCAGGCTCTTAAAGTTTTAGGCGCTGTAGACACTGATGAGGATTCAGGTGTGTCCACTCTGTCTCCGCCACCTCACAGCCACCATCTCCCCGCATCTCCGTTCCCCACATGGATGAAGGAGAGGGTGGAGAAGCGACATTCCATGACATCAGTTTTCACCGCCGGGAGAGCGATGTCCTGGGCCACGTGGCAGCATCACCATCTGGTCTGAGCCGCACTGCTCTAAAAGAGACCAAGAAGAAGGCTCTTTTCGACGGCAGGGTCAGCCGTGACAGTCTGTTTGGGCATCCTGGGTACAGGAGGCGACTGAGTTGTCCCGGTAGGCGAATGATGACAGCGCCCATATGCGGCGTCACGTCTCGCTGATCTGAGCTCACCAGCTGCAGCGACCTCCGCGTGGCTTGACGGCATTCGACCGAGACCGCCATCCATCCCGCTCTACCGGCAGATGAAAAGGGGCACGGCGCGTGCATAACCACTTGTGGCGGCTCCGAATCATCCATACCCTCCTCCATCTGGATGGCAAGGCTGACTATTTGTAATGACGTGTTTGAAACAAACCCAAAAGGGAACCGTTTCCAGTGTCAACGCAAAAAGCATTATGCTTTGCCCTGAGTGTGCTAATACGAACCAAGATGAAGGTCACCTGGCAAGCTGATCAGCGTAAACAGAAGATCAGATAGCATTTACAATAGTAAAAAAGAAAGAAAACCCCTTTTGCTGTGAGGATTCTGAAATCCAGATTATCTTTTGAGGTAACACGTACAAAATATCAAACAGTGTGCTAAGACGCAATACCAACAACTTTTTTTTCAGAGGATGATTCCTGGTATGAATGTAGTCTCAGACAACGTTAAGTAATTGTTTTATGTTCAGACACCCTAATGACAAAATGTTAAGTAATGGGCAAAAAAGGTATCGCGCCATTGATAATTTTGCTCTGACGATGACATTTGCTCTTCACATTTATCTAACATTTCAGATGTTGCCATAATCACTGCAATCATTTTCAATTTGCCATCCCTTTCTCCTTGGTGAATTAGCGAGGACTTTGAATGAACAAGACTGCAGAGATTGTCCCCATGAATATTAAGTGTCATTCTCCTGTTTAGATTAGATGAGCCTCGGGTCACCTTTTGCAATGATCAGACTTTCCAAAGTCTTTAGCTAATCTGCTTGGGAACTATCATCAGCCTCTGTGGGATATGTAAGATTAGTTATGCAGTGTCAATTACATCAGTCATCAGTTATGCCACAGTGAGCATTAGATCAGTTCTGAGTGATGTGGGTATACCACATGACCTTCCACTGGTGAAACTACTTTTTACTTGAGCGAGAGAGTGGCCAGGGGTACAAGAGGATTCTGTCAGGCAGTGGCGGCTGGCCAATAGAGGGCGCTGGGGTGCCGAAGTATACTTAAACATGTTAAACATAATAATGTGAAATAATTATGTAAGTCTGTATGTAAGTATGTAAGTATGTAAGTCCTCAAACTTTGGGAAGCATGTGAGCTGTGGATGCGCTCTAATTGGTTGCATTCAGATATCACACGGGACATAGAGAGCTGCGCCCCAGACACTCCCACTTCGCTTATACTTTCCGTGATCCGCTGGGTGAGTTTCACAGCTCTCTGTGGAGTGCACTTGTAGAAGAAGGAGCCTATATAGGGGTTGGATGGCATCTTGTTCAAAATCTACGTTTGCATGTTTTAATCGCAGATTGTTCATTGAGCCGGTATTCTCCCCTTTCACACTTAAAACGACAAAACAAAGTGTACATGTTACCGAGTTGCCCGTCGACTTGTTTCGCAAAATACTTCCAGGCTTTAGCTTTTCTGCCGCTTATTTTGATGATGTTACGTCCTTCACTGAGTGACATGTTGTATGGTTGTTTTCTCCTACTCTTACTCTGCTGTGCAGGTACGCCTACACGATTGGTTCTCCTTGATGGATCTCCCACCTGTACTGATTGGTTCCTGTTCTTCCAGATCTGCTCATCCAATCAGCATGCACCATTTTAAGATTTTGTTTTGTCCGTCTTAAACGGATAGTGATACATTTTTGTGTACACGGTAAATGTATACATGCCCCCATCCCTAATGAGTGACACAACCTTCAGAGTCACATTGACATACATCTCCATGTCAGAGAGGACATGATACTGAATGACAAGAGACAGGTTATATAGACACATGAGGCTCCAAGACCTTAAGAAAGTGATGCAACCACAGTGGCAGAGGGCAAACACTAGTGTAGATGTTGCGTCACACAGACATCAGCAGTGCTGTAAAACAGAAAACCCTTGAAAAGTCCAGATGCTATTTGGAAGGAATAGAGCTTTGTCTATGGTATGTTGTCATATTTTACTTAATTCCAGAAAGTTCAGCTGAGGTTTGCTTTATTTGCACCATCCATCCAGCCTCAATAAATATGCATATTGACTGAAAACACTCAAGAGTTGAGGACTCATCCCTTGATCTTTTTCCTGCTCTCCAATGCAGTACTGCCCCTTCACAGTCAGGTCATTAATCTTCCTGTTATTGGAGAAACGCACTGACATCTCTCCATAAAATGGCACTTAATTTATGCATTATTTATGCCTCATTTATTTGCTCAGGTCCTCAACTATTTATCAAATGTCCCCACTTATGTCAAAACATGGAAATTGAGCACCGTTACTTATGATACTCTCAGCAAACACATCAGTGGACAGGAAGTCACTGGGGATCTTGACTCACTGTCGCAATAAAGTCTCTCCCAGGCAATTGCGTGGCAGAAGGAGCTGCTTCAATCTAGCTGGTACCTACACAAGGGACAATGCACAAAATGATGTCAATGCCATTCAACATAGATGACTGTAGAAGAGACTAATGCACCTAATTGATACATAGATGAATGTAGAAGAGACTAATGCACCTAATTGATTTAAGTTGTTATGCTCTAACTTTAACGTGAGCATGTATTTTTCTGTGCATGTTGAGTACATACTGTATTTGTATAGATTGGATTAGATTGGTGGGGGCTGACAGTGCTCACCAGTGCAGCAGTGCATGAGAAGCAAGAAGGCGAGGCTACTCCACCCACTCACCCCTCTCTCATATAAGTACTATTAGTGGATGACTAAGTCCAGGCTGACTCACCTGCACCACCTCTGTAGCTACGTGTCATCTCAGCGGTCACCAACTAGCATCTCCGCAGGAACTGAACCCTCTGGATAACCATAGCAACCCCAATTGTCTCCTCTCATTGTCAATCTGGTATCAATTCTCAACTGAAAGTGAGTTTTTCCACATGTCTCACTTTTGCTTCTTTCAATCTTTGTTATGTCTTGGTCTATCGCTCTATTTTTATTTCTTTTGGCATTCTCATATTGAGAACTTAGGAAATAGCTTGAAATGGAGGCCAAGGGGAGAAGACAGAATTGACTTTATTATCTATTTAAGGACAGTTTTATGAAGATGTTTCTTTAGCCTCTCTTCAAGGTCTTTGGACATCTGTTTTTATTGCATATGTCATTCTTATAAGATGACAGCTTTAGTGAACTCAATTGGAGGAAACTAGCATACAGTATTCAAATATACATGCACAAGCACACAGGAAGACAGAAAAACATCACCACACATACTATACATGCACAAACACACTCGTGTTGCAAGGCAATGCATTACAGAGAGTCCTGCACCTCTCCTAAGCGAAGAGACTTGATCCTCCAGAGACTGGACTATGAGAGCAAGGGCTTGACCTGAGTCCCTTTCCTACATAAACGGATCCATAAGGTCTTCTTACAGGAGCAAGGGGTCCAATTTGTCTGTTTTCCCCATGAGCATGAATCAATGGTGGAAGGACAGAGAGAGGACTTAACTCAGTCATGGGGGGCTCTCTCGCCGGATGATGCATCTGCAGCTTACATAAACTCTTAACAGATGTGGGAGCACTTACAGCACTTGCCCAACAGACAAATGACATAAAGTAGAGTGCAACAAGAACACAGATGTTTTCTTTTTTTAAATGTTAATAGCAGAACATGTATAGTACCTTTGGTACCAGTTTCAGTTTCAGAACTGAGTAAGTCCAGTCCAGTTTCTGTTTACCTACGGCTGCTCCACACTAGAGGATTACTGGTCAGATTGACACCAGATTTCCTGAGTATTAATCACCCTGATTGACCCACAGACTGAACTGAACCACCCAGATAATATAAAACAAAGCCCACGCTGACAGGGTCTCTTCAGCCACGGCTTTACCTAGGGGCCATTGGGAGTAACGGGCATTTTCCTGGTGGGCTGCTTGACAATTGGGCCAATACAACACAAGATATTAAAATACAGACCCCCAAAAAACGGTGGAAAATTGATTGGTATGTATAATCTTGAATGGCCCATAGGTGCTGAAGCTATAGGCCACACGTGGGTGGGGTGGGAGAAAGAAGAGATGGCTGTGTCAGAAGTGACAAAGATGGAGGTTGAGTGGTACAGTGTCACAAGGTCGTCAGGGAGGCTGGACAATGTGGGAAAGCATTGTCAACAGGTCGATCAGTTGGTTCAGACCAGTGGAAAATCCCACCAGCCAGAGTCAGCTTCCTCATCAGATCAATCTATGACACCCTTCCTTGTCCCTGGAACCTTCACCAGTGGTTCGGCAAAGATGAGTGCTGCCCCCTTGCCAATGCTCCCAACTCAAGTCTCTATCACATTCTGTCTAGATGCAAGACTGCGCTGTCCCACGGACACTACAGAAGACGACACGACCAGGTCTTAAAGAAGCTGGCAGAGTTGCTGGAGGTCTGCAGACAGGACACAAACAGAGGTTGTCCTCCAGCAGCTGAATACCACACCCAGTTCATTGGGCAAGGATGGAGTGCTGAAAGCACCAGCTTGAGAGCTCCAACAAGACTCCTCTCCCCCGGCAAGGAGTGGACTATCAGGGTTGACCACGGTAGGCAGCTTCAGTTACCCAGTGAGATTACCACCAAACCCCTCTGGCCTGACATCGTGGTGTGGTCAACTTCTGGCAAGATTGTACTCCTCATTGAACTGTCCATCCCATGGGAGGAGGACGTGCCTATGAAAGGAAAAGGCTGAAGTACTCGGAGCTGGCTGCGGAGTGCAAGGAGGCTGGCTGGAGGTCCATCACCTATCCTGTGGAGGTAGGATGTCGAGGCTTTGTCAGCACATCAATAACATGCCTACTCAGGGACATGGGAGTGGCAGGCGCAAATCTGTGGAAGACAACGAACAAGCTGGCTGAAGAGGCAAAGAAGGGTAGCTTTTGGCTGTTGCTGAGGAGGAAGGACGGACGTTGAGGAAAAAAGGACAGCTGCAGGGGTGGCAGGGAGACGTCCCCCCCGGGAGACGTACCGGGATAAAGAGCAAAACGTTTGAGGATTGGGGGTCTCGGGCTGATGAACCAAGGGCACTGTAGGCGGTGCGGCAGGCAGTAATGTCCAGCAGGTATTAACACCCACCTGTATATGGCATTCTGTGGTATGTGGATTGATTTGGATGATATTCATTACCTTATTTATGTTATATGAACTTTAAGTACTATAAGTGGATGACTGATATTCCATCCACTTTAAATAGTGAGTGAATAAGTTATTAAAAAGGAAAATTGGATTAATTGACTCTAGTCATAAACTGCTCATTTACTTTGATTCAAATTACTATATTATATTTGTCCATTTTTTCATGAGCATAGATTAACTTTAATTGAGTTATTTGTTTTCCCCTCTTCCCCAAATTGATGCTTTATTTATTCAATTTACAAATAATTACCCTGTGTTGGAGATGTTTACCGCGGCCATTGGTGATACACAGAAGCAACGTTGGAGAGAGAAAAGGCCCTTGAGTGTTCGTACGGCCATATGCTGTCTATATACATTGGGAGTAGTGTCTCCTTGATGAAAGCAAGGAGATATATGACTGGGTTGAACGTGATTATACCCTCTGGCTTTGGCCCCGTTTATTAATACGCATTACTTTTGAATGCTTCATAATAAATAATGTATTGGAATTGTGACAATATGCAACTTGGCCATTACCCGCGGGCAGTCAGATTGATGGCAGAGGCCAGCGTGGGCCTTGGCCCCTGCTGACAACATTAGCTATAAATTAATGATTTGACACTAACAGAGAGAATTTACGATGCAAGCAACACAGGGGATGGTAAGAGCACCACGCAGCTTCTGCCACTAGGTGCTGGAAATTATAGTGGCAACCGAAGTTATATTACCATCTACCCGCCCATGTACCCTCCATTTTGCTTCTTACTTTAAAAGCCTGTGCAACCGTGTGAGAGG
>OMOT01004598.1:6502-27578 GCA_900312575.1 Acanthochaenus luetkenii
GAAATCACATTATCTGTCAGTCCCACCTAGCTGTAGGCTGAGGAGAACGATAAGGATTTGCAGGGACGGGTGGAGGACAGGTTGCTACCTGTGTAGACGTGAAGCTGTGGTACGCTGCTTTATGTGTCTGACAAGAGGCTCGCTATTCTGCTGTGCCACTCATTGTTCTGGGCCCAGGAGAGTTGGCCCCGTTCTCTTAGCATTGCTACACAAAGTAGACGGTTGCACTGAGGGTGAAGCTGGTTTGCATGACAACTACTACTGTACCACATGCAAACAGTGGAGTGCTTTGTGTCAGAGGACAACCCTGTAGTTAAAACAGCATCATGTGTAATGCTTGTGACATGTTAGTATGCAGAAACTCAAAACTCCTCCTGTTCTTCCTCAACAGGGACAACATGTACCAACAGGATGAAACTGCACCCTTTTAAAGGATGAATAGGTCCAATCATGTGGACTATAAAAATACTTTATGAGGTCGTTTATTGGGTAATTTGGAGAAGTTGTGCGTCTTGTATAGTCTGTGTGGTTATAAACAGCCTTTGGACTCCTCTCTCTTTCTCTTTCTCTCTCTCCTCACCTGCCGGTCCAGCAGGGAAGTTCTTCAGGGAAGGTCTCTCCACCACGGTGTAGGACTCCCCCACCACAAACACCTTGTAGAGCACTGCGTTGTGGTTGATGAAGCTCTGGATCACACAAGGAGGCTTCACGTCCTTCAGGTCCTCTTCACTGAAGATAATGGCCATCTGAGGACAGGAGGACGTAACCTCTGCTTAAACCTTGTAGCACTGCAGCTCAAACGTTTCCAGCATTTTCCCCTCATACTTTTTTAACACTATCTCAAAGAAAAACAATGATCAAACCAAACGGTTCTTCACCAACAGTCACCTTGCAACCACTTGTTAAAACCTAACTTGGTTCAATGCCGTGTGTGTGGAGGAATGACGACTATTTGGCCTGACTGCCAGGAAGGTATTGATTTCCGCCGACACACAGAGAAACATCAGGTACAACACCTTCTTTGATTGTGTTGTTTGGAGTCGAGTTAACTGACAACCAAGCAACGAGACAAGTGTTACTGCTTACACAGAGCAAACCATGGAGGGTGGGAGTAACCTCTGAGCTGTGGCCTCTTACCTCGTGGGAGTTGGTTCCATGGGCCACCCGTGTTTTGCAAACTAAGAGAGAATCAAGACAAGGGCAAAAAAGCTGAGAATGTAGCAGGGAAACCCAACTTCCCCAATGCTGAAAAGCAGTAATGAGATGACAGCAGGGGAACAAAACAGCTCCCACTAAGGCCGTTGTTACACTTTGACTCTGACCACAATTTAGAGAACCAATATCACCAATATCCAGGCACTGGGTTAGTACTAGTGGGCATGCAGTGTATGACAAGTAGAGACAGGCGTCAATCTGTAAGTGGTCAATGACTAGAACATGACGATTTCTACACCAAAGGATGCCATAGTACAGTTCCCACTCCAAATTGCCACAGTACAGCTAGTGAGTAATGGTACAAAGTGAGGTATAAACAATATATATGGGAGCATATGTTTAATTCCTGTGTATCCAGAAGATTGGGGTAGAAGGACTTACTGAAGGGGAATGTGAGTCCGTGCTTCTTGATCTGCTCCAGCGTATCTGGGCCGCATTCTGTGTTCAGGACCATGAATGGAGGCGAGCAAATCCTCTCATCTAGGTTTAAGAGTTCGAGAGAAAAAAACTCCATGAAGTTGTTGAAAAGCCCAGTTACATTTTCAAAACACTGATGTAGGCTAAATGTAGCGTGGGCCACTACAAATCAAAATTACACCCTTAAAGATACATTTCTATATTAATTCCCATGATCTACTATGGTGTAGATTTGTGAACATGAAAAAGTCTCTAAGAGGGTCAAGATCTGTAACGTCATCAGTAGACAAAGCCTGGAGCTGTTCCTTACGCAAGCAATAGGAAACCGACTCCGACACTCCCTTTCCAGGGAGATAGGTACAACTTCAGGTTCAGAACAGGTATCACTACTTTCTTTCTCTCTCTAAAATAAAGCTCATTCCAGTGTAACAGTTTAGAGTCACAGATTAGTGTTGGCTCTCTGGGTGTCCAGCTTTAGTGGAAAGTTGGTTATATCCCTGAATATTGTTTCACCTGTCAACTGTTCTATCTATTCCTCCTGTTACCATCCATAGCCTACTTAGAAACAAATGACAGGCAGCACAACCGATTGCAGTAAGGAGCAAAGATAAGCAAACACCGGTTTCACACACAGACACACACCTTGTTTAATGTCACTATATATGGCTATATGGCTTTATTTCCCTTTCATCCCTGCGACAGGATTAGACAACAAACAGAGCACAGCACAGAGGCCATCTGGGGCAAGGCCGGGGAGGACGAATGTCTCCTGTTCAAATAAATAAAGCAGGAAGCTGCCAGGCCTGTCTGCTCCTCCCAGGCAACACACACACACACGAACATGTTGAAATACAGGAAGACACATGATATCACTGTAAACTACAGACAAGTCAAACCAGCTCAAGACATCAAATACAGCCATAAGATACAACGCCTGACTGACAAGACACCCGTGCTAATGCTGTGATAGCTGGTCCAATGGCTCCACAAGACAGGTGCACTTACACAAGAGTCAGCATCGAAGACATGGGAGTGCTGTTGATTACATGCAACCGGGGCCAAAACAAACATTATGCCTAATTGACCATTTTGTTGTTGTCTATCTCATATCACGTCCTGTAGCAGCGGGTTGGTCAATTATTTTGATAAGACAAGACTTCCTATGAGAGGCTCTGCCAGCACAGGAAATAATAGACAAACATCCTGCAGCTGCATCATACCCACATCAGTACCCACTGCGGATCTACAGTATATTAATGTTCTAGCTTCTGACAATTTCCCCTCTACAATAGGTACATGGGGTGATAAGGCAGCTGGTTTGAGATATCACCACAGGAAATCAGTGAGAGGGCCAAACCAAGAGCTGGCAAATTGCTAATGACAAAAACACAATAGAGACATGCCAGTGTTTGTGTTCTGTTGGCCTCAGCAGTGGCAGGGCTCTCTTACACACTAAGTGCTGAGGTCAGGAGAATCCCATTTGCCTGCATTGACTCCAGTGCTGAGTGTTGAACTCTGGCCATACACTGGGCCCCACAGAGCGCTACTGCTCTCAGCCAGTGTGGGTGCATACACACAATAACATCATGCTCTGGACAAGCCCCTCTGTGAAAACTGATGCAGGAGGTGAGGCGGGATTTCATGAAGCCCAGAAGTCACCAAAGAAACTTGAAACTGAAATGAAAAATCGCCTTTTTCGCCTTTTTAGCTAATTCTAACAATCATACACTTTGACATTGCCAAAATAATTTTTTTTCAATATCAAAATCTCATAACTTTTACTTCCTGGGAAACAGAAAATCTTTAGTGCTGATTTCATCGTGTAACAGTACATACAAATTCAAACCCATAAAACCAACACTGATTTTTGATCAATCCCACCACTCCACCCTTCCCATCAAATAAAAAATACATCTCAGACTCTCTAAACACTGCAGGCTTTCAGCAGACCCAGCGGAGCCGAGGACGACGTTTATGGGACTCCTCGTAGAATTGTTTTTAATTAGCTCATTATCTTATTGAGTTGCTTTTGTTTCTCATATTTTTGCATCTCACCGGCACATGCGTTATAATTTTCATGTGTGCAAATAAATAAACTCTAAACTGTGTAAGTTCACAGCAGCACTGACTGGCACAGCGCCCTGAAACCGGCTGAGAATATATGGAGAAGGAATTCCTCCACGATAGGCCTGTTATAACACCCAAGATTCTGAGCATATCTTCCACGTGGTTTGATCCATTAGGTGCTGAGAACAGTGAGCAAGGTTACATTAAGCTTCATGAAGAGCTGTGCTGTTTAGGCGGAAGGCTGAACACTCCTGTTGCTATTTAGAGCTTGTTTCCTAGACACCCCAGCATCCTCTCTCACTGCTCTTCGTCCCTCCAGGGCAAGGCAGCAGTTTTTCACATTTTAAATTGAACTCCAAACACTGCTTGCCCTGTGAGTAAACCTGTAATTCTCAATATCTCACTCTAAGAGGCTTACGCTCCAATTACAATTATGAATCATTTATTTAGAATTATTTATTGTGACAAAGCAAGGTCGTAGTAAGCTAGGCAATCCATCGCTGTCTGCCACTTGGCTGACTGTTCGTCTTTAACATGCTGTGCCTATGTTTGAATATTGATCACTTGCATAAATGTAACTCTTGTTGTTGTTGGTCATGTTTGAACTGCTGTTGCTGAGACACGGATTCATGCTAGCACCAGGCACCAAATACTCACTCATCGTAATAAAAGGACCTCAACACAATCTGGTTACACAAATAACCCAGGAGAGTTTCAGCTCAGGAATCCGTCTGTATTTATGATAATTCTTTTCTCCTGAAGTGGAAAAGAATACCCTTGATGAAGAGACAAAGAGGCCTTCACTTAGAAATGATGGACAACTTGACGACTGTTGCTATCTATAAAAACAGTCTAAGATATCAAAACATATGTATAAACAGAAACCAGTAGATTCCACGGAGTAACATAAACAGCTACCTTGCTCTGGTTCACTGAGGAAACACACAACCAAGTTGGACAACAGTGCAGCGCCAAAGTTCCAAAGAGCAGAACTATGAATCACACACAGTGGCCTATGTCTAACACTAATCCATTAGTGCTAGTGTCGCCCTTGTCTGGCTGTTCTCCATTAAACACAACATTAAGATGAGTTAATTCTTGTTCTTATGTTTATATTCATTTAAACAATTTGGAGAAGAGCTAAATGTACCATGACTGAGGCTCAGGAGGTAAAACAAGGTTAGCTTTTCCAGAAAACGCACCTCAAGTGCTTCCTCCCATTGAGTACTATTCTGAGCCACTCAGACTGCTGAGCATGGCAGCCTCTCTATGGCCCTTAGTACTGGGTTGCCTTGGCAGCTGGAGCTGCTCCAGGACTCCATGGTCTCTGTTGATAAGGAGGAGGAAGTGGCTGTGCCCAAGAGAGCACAGTGAACTTTCCACACTCCCTTTCACTCTACCCTTAACTACACGTCTCTCACTTCTAAACCAATGCTGGCTCTTTTTTGACACAAAACTAACTAACTGTGAACCATGGTCACACGCTGCCCTTTCTCCACTGATGGTGGTGTGATCTAGGATTATAAAGGCTTATATATTTCACGCTTATGTCAATACCACAATAGTCAGAGAAGTTTGGAACGTAGGCAAAAGTGTGAGCAGAGAGCACCACAATAATGGAAGCAGAGTGAGGAAAGAAAGCTTCCTATAAATGCGAAGGGTGAGACACCCTCCTCTTCAAACCACACGGAGGGAGGGAGAGGGGGAGAGAGACAGACAGAGAAAACAGAGAGAGAGAGAGAGAGAGAGAGACAGACAGAGAAAACAGAGAGAGAGGCAGAGAAAACAGACAGAGATTATGCAGCTTATAGTCTTTGTTATGTAACCATCATCATGTCAGTTTGGATAGTCTTTTTGCAATTCTATTTTAAGAAACTACTGACACTGCTGACATTCTGAAATGCCTCTGATCCAGTCCTCTGACACAAGACTGCGGTGCTTCGCAGACTCGCAGACACACAGATAATACTTCCAGGGTTTACGTTCCCTGCCATGTACGGGGATAAACAAACAGCGGATGAGTCACAGGTGTGTTCACAGTGTGTGTGTGGGGGGGGTGGGGTGCTCTTGTCGCTAACGTCCTGTCATCATTCCACTGCTCTGCTGCCAGCCAAAAGACATTGGCCCCTGCTGAGTTTGGGCCCAGTGACAGGGGAAGGTGCTGGCCCGGCTCGATGACAGCCTCCCCTCTAACTTATGAGACTGATCCATCAGTGGGAAGCCTACTGTACACAGAGCCATGGGCCAGGTTCATACTGGGTTCAGGCAGGGGGAGAATGGAAAGGTACATGTATCATGTGGTGGGGAGGAATAGAATTATGATATTAGACCAGCGCTTTGCCAGAGAGAATAAAACATCTGCTCGGAAGCATCAAATAACATAATTCAAGTGAGGTGTAACATCCAGCGCTGTCATATGTTACCCATTTGTCTCCTCTGGAACTGGAGAGGAAAGACAGAGATCCTACAGTTATCGCAACTACGTTCTCTCCTCTGAACTTTAATAATGTACTAAAAGAAGCCCCGTTTTTCTGAAGCGCAGTAGGAGGCACAATTCATGGACTCAAAGTACCCTGTATTATGTTTTAGGTCACCTCTACGTTTTAAATAGTATCGAGGAGTGAGACAGAGAAACAAATACCGTATACCTGATTTGAGCCTATGCCTTTGTGCGGACATGTCTGCAAAGCAACCAGGAAGCAGCCTTTGACCCATGGGGAGAGTAAGTGAGAGTGTTGCTCTGCACGAGCGTCACCATGTTACCTGAAAAGCCTTACCTTGCATACAGCTTTCTATCCTGTGGACGAGCTGGTAGGACTTGCAGCGGTCCAGCAGGGTTCGGATGGCTGGAAGGGGGTCCAGGACAATGGTCTCAGGGTGGGCATCAATGTAGTCCTGAAACACACACGCACATAGCACCAAAAACACACACACACACACACATATAGATACAGATTAGATGTTAAACAAATGCACTGAAGCGGACAAACACAAACATTGAACAGAAGAGGGGTCCAACATGTCTCACTGTATGTATGCGTACGTGTGTGAGAGAGAAATGTATGCCAGCGGGCTTATGGGGGTTACATCCACCCAATAAACTACATACGCTTACGAGGAGCGCATGAAGGCAGCAAGACACCAGATCGCTGACAGCCAAACGGCCCACAAGAAATAGTGCTGACTTGACTTGGACTTGGCATTCATTGGATCATTGCATTTAGTTTGTATTGGTTACTGTTATCTAAATGTATTCTAGCCTATTTAAAAACATGTGTCTAAATGCTCTACCTGTCCGGAAACCTGAAAACGGAAACCCTGGTTACATCACTATATCTCTGCGCGGCCGGCTGTTAGGTCAGCATGAGGTTTGTAATTTTACATAACCACACTCCCCATCTCTTCTCTTGTGTACTCTACTGTCAGTCCCCACACCAACCTCCTCTCTACTTTATAGCTCTCCATGCTCTCCACATTTCCATCTCTGCTCTGTGGATTTCTCTGCCAGCCTTCCCTTCCAAGCAATTTACACTCCGACATTATACAAACAGCCTGTCTCCTCACATCACAGCCTTTTAAAACACCACAGTTCGACTGTCATCCACACTTGCATGAAGTGAAACATACACGGCTACGTCAGACATCAAGCATGCACACACAATGGAAAAGTGCCCATATGTGCACAGGGGCGCAATACACACACACATACTTTGGATAAAAGCGTCTGCTAAATGCTGTAATGTAATGTAATGTAACATACAGCATGTAAGCAAATGTCTTGTTCCTTGACATGGAAGACCCATCCCATCGAGCGTTTATGTAAGACAAACATGCTGCCGTCAAAAAATAAACCCAAATTAATCTTCCTGGAGTGGGGTGAAAACAGACAAGAGGGAGGTGAAATGGAGATGAGCACTGGCAGGTGTTTGGGAGGAACAGAGCCAGATGTCTGTCAGCAACGGTGAGAGACAGAGAGGGCCACACATTTTCTTTTCGTTTTTCCTGGCATATCCGTTTCCATGCAGTAGAAAGTCACCGAAAATATGGAAGAGAGAGGATATTATATTTGACACAGGTTGGGAGTTCCAGTCTGTGATGCCACAGGCATCAAACCTGTAGCTGCAAATAATTCTTAGCACATGTTTTAGCCTGCTTGGAGTACCAGATGGGTAGAATTGACCACAACAGGATGGGTACAGTTGTTAATCACAGAGAGTATACTAGACTGACTTTCAAATAGTTTCCTGTGATTGTCTAAACGTTTTGTTTGTATTGTCCTGTGTGGCAAACCTGATAGGCAAAAAAAAACGACAGTTGCACAAGCATTTTTAATTGTATATTGCAATTGTTCTTTCCATAATTAATAAACATAGAATATTGGTATGTTGGCAATACTGACATTTTCATTTCATTTGCAATGCCCGCTGTAGCGGAATAGCCAAGATATTGAAAAGTGCGGTAAAATAATGTTGTTCCTCAAATCATGCAGACTAATAACTGTGATCATGAATAATAATCACTGTATCTAGCAAGATAAATGGGATTATCATTTCACCCATAGTCCTGCTGTAATAATAATCATGTAAAGTATTTGCTAATTCTATTTGACCAAGGTCTGGTGAGCACATGGCTCACACCACAGGCCACTGAATCACCAGAGCGCCTCCCAGACTGACATTTTGTATTTTAAAGTATTTTAAAGAGGAAGGCTTATTCCATGTCCCACACAAAGGCAAGGAGGTTATTTATGATCACAGCTGAGTTATAAATGCCTTAATGTTTGTATCTTCCGAGGGAAACGTAATCACAGACCACAGTTATGTTCAGGTTTAGAGGCAAAACTAAAGAGGTAAAGAGAGATCTGAACCACAAAGCTACGCTCTTGATTTACCGGTTGATGCGTGTTCCAACCCTCAGCTATGGTCACGAGCTTTGGGCAGAGACCGAAAGAATGAAATTGCAGATACAAGCGGACACAATGAGATTTCTCCGCAGGGTGGCTGGGCTAACTCTCTGTGACAGGGTGAGGAGCTCAGTGATCTGGGACGACCTCGTCGAGCTGCTGCTCCTCAGCACAGAGGAGCCAGCTGAGGTAGTTCGGGCACCTGGTATTGATACGACACCCTTTGGAGGTGTACTGGGCACAGTCAACTCAGAGTAGATCCTGGGGCAGACCCAGGACTCACTGGAGGGACTACAACTCCCAGCTGTCTGGGGATCCCCCAAGAGGAGCTGAAGGAGGTAGCTGGGAAAAGGGATGTCTGAGCTGCCCTGTTGTCCATGTGACCCTGACTCGGTTAAGTGGCAAGAAAATGGATGGATGGATGAATGAATAAATGGATGGATGGAAGTTTAGAGGTAAACAAAGTGTGATCTATGTATTAACATGTGAGCTACAACAATAAAGTAACAGCAGCAAAGTAGCCACTGTTCCCCTAAAGCTCTTTCTTGTATCTCTTGTATGTAATGTGGTTAACGTCTCTGTGTGTGTGTGTGTGTGTGTCTCAATGCATGCATGTTAGATGAGGCGTTGGGTGTAAGGGTCAAGGTTCACCTCTAATGTGCCTGGGAGGAAACCTGCCTGCTGCTAGGAACAGACTGGCCCCTGTTTTGTTGCTATGTGGCGTCAGCCAGCTGGGCAGACTGAGTCATGATGCTGCCTGAGGAGGGACACAATTAAACCAATGACCGCTGTCGAGTAGCCTCTTCCCACCAAGCAGTGCCAGATAAGGGGCGGGGTCTTGCAACAGATGACTGATTCTCTACTGCAAATCTATGATAATGTAACACATTAAAGATACGTGAGTGGAGACATGTGTGGTGCTGTATTGTACCGACTGCCACAATCATCAAACATATTCACATTTCTATTCTGTTGGTTTCTAAGTAGGTAAAGAGGATTAAGGAAGAATTACACTCCTTCCACTGGATCACAATTGTTGCTAAAGGGATGTTGGTTTATCTATAGAGCGCTTGCAACAGATGAACTGAAGACTCAAAATTGCACATAGGCGTGAGTGTGTTTTTATGCAGTATGATGTAGTATGTATATGATGATGTACTGTATATGATGTATGTATATATGATGTAGTATGGTATATAGTGATGTATGTATATGATGGTATGTAAAGCCCTTTGAGACATGCTTGTGATAAAGGGCTATATGAATAAACATGACTTGACTAGACTGCCTTGCAACAACCAGGTTTGTCACAGAGTGCTTTACATTAAACAAAGTCATTTGTTTCAAAAATGGCCTGAAGTCAAAAGCATCAGCGAGTGCAGATATGGATTAATACTGACTAGGTTGTGATCTTTAAGTAATTGCTCTGTATTGACATCCTGTTTGTCCTTCTTACTTGAGCAGTCCGTAAAATGTTGACAGAACTACGTGACGCTGATCATGATCACAGCTCCTCTGAGTCATCCAGAAAAAGAGAGAGAAAGAGACTGAAGAGAGTCGGTGGAATAAAATTTGCCTTCACACCAAATTCTGAAGTGTGAACACACAGCCACATTTGGAGCTGTGACCTGCTGTGATGTGACAGACACCAGCTGAACACTTACTGTCCCTGTGAGACGTTTCCCACTCCACTAAGAACAAGAAAAACTCCTGAAGAACTTTTAGTCACAGCACAGGTTCTGTATAATTAGTCAGCTCGTGCTAGCGTGAATTCAAATAAATGTATATCCCATTATGTCTTGCCATCAGCTTCCCTTGAATGTAAATTTGCACTTACTACACATAAATGGCTGTCATCCATAGATTTCCCTTGCCTGTGGAAGAGAGCACACCATCAAGAGCTCCTACACTCTTCAGGTTGTTATCTCTCAATTATATTTGAAGATCTCGGTCGGTGTTCAATATTATGTATGCCGACAGTGGCTGGGCAATATGACAACTAGGCCATATAACTATAGTGTAACAATATGTGAAACGACAGTGGAGTGGATCAAAACTACACTGATGTGTATTGGGACTGAACAATAATATTTCCCCCATACATTTCCAAACTTTTGTGCGCAACTCCCAAGCTTTTCAAGACTTGGAAATGATCATATTCATTTTCAATACTTTTCCAGACCTTTGTAGGAGCTATGACTATTGAGGTGATTCCCCGGGGGACAGAGAAGATGAAGATGCCTACCTGTACTCTCTGCACCAGCAATACAGCCAGCGAATCATTCTGGTCAGCCTCCAGAATGAGGTCAGTCAGCTTGTGGATGATGACGTCCAGGGGACCTTGCTCCTCCAGGGGTTGGCTGAGGTCCAGCTAAGGAGGGAAGAACAGCCAGGGGTCAAGGGTTATGCTGCAAACAGGGCACATTCTAAACTCAGGTATTAATTTACTGAATTAGAAATGGATATACTTCAGCAATAACCCACGAGAAGCCATGCTTTACAGTGGTTTTTCCAGAAGCTAAGAGGCCTTGTTATGAAACAGTGCACCTAAAACCCTCTTTGCTTTTCTAAAAATCACTTTTAAGCATGGCCTCATGGACTTATTGGAAAAGAGCAACTTAATGCAATATGTGACAGCTCTTTCTGTAAATGACTGCCTCCACACTGATGGCTCTGGAGGAGGAGATGGGGAATAGTAGGATTGGCTGAAGTGGCCCAGTAGTTCACAAGTATTCAAATCAGCTCTCTATAAGCTTATGCGTAGCGAGACGTATGTGGGTCAGCACACACACACAACTTTAGAGAAGATGGGAGAGATACCAAGCTTTAAGGGGCACAATGGTATACATGCTATGTCCAAATCACAAGGGGCCTCTATTGTGGTTATGGTTGAATGTATCCACTGTGATGTGAAAGAGGGTTGGATCTGTGTGAGAGACCGCTTTTAAAGTTTAAAGTCTAACAGTGTTAAGGAGTGTGACTATGCATGTCTTTCTTCTTTTGTTGGTACATCACAAAGGTCATACAGTAAATGCAAGGCGGAGGTGGGTGAGATACAAAAAGAGAAAGAGCGAGAGAGCGAGAAGAGAAAGAAAAAGAGACAGAGTATAGCCCTCAGTGTGTTGCCTTTAGTGGGCTTGTCTCCAGCAGAGACCATGTATTTCATAATTGCAGAAAAGGCCCACAGGTAGTGAAGGGCTATTCTGAAACAAACGGAACTCCGCAGAAATCGGACTAAACTTTAGGCAACTTGCCATCTAATAGTAGCAATACAGCTGGGGCAGTCTTAATTTATCGCATTTGCCATACCAAGGCCTATACTATGAAAAATAATTCAAAAGCAATACAAGAAGACTCCTTGTATTCCCAATAATGAATTGGGGCTGTAAGAGATACTTCTAATGTAAACAAACATGCATTCATATCAAATACTGGCTTGTCACGGCACATTATTCAAGTGCTTTGGGAAAAGTTACATGCGTGAGGAGATGGTGTTGTAAGAGCAAACTGTCTTGGTTACAGTGTGGCTGTGACATAATGCGGCGGTACACTGATTCATTACCCACACATACAGTAGGTAATCAGCAAATGGGGATCACCGGATCACCACTAACGAAAGACAGTTCAGCAGCACCTGTGCAAACAAACCAGAGTCGGGCAGGATCCCACTGTCCTTTGTGCTGCCCAGACAGTATGTAAACCGAGAACAAATACACCATAGTCACATAGGTGTGGATCAATGGAAGGCTCAGAGCTGAGTGCTGTGGAACTGTACAGCGTCTCGGTTGGTTTAGGGTTGGTCAGACCCAGAGCCACCGTTGCCTGGTTAATCATTCTGAGAGGTGTGTGATGGATAGATGACTAATTACTGTCCTGCCCTGAAAAGTCAATTGCGCAGAGTGGTAAATCTGTTAAATATCAATAAATTGAGACGCCAAGTTCTTTACCCAGGTTTCATCAGAGAGTATACAAGTTCCCACCCAAGTGACACATTCTGATGTTAGAGGTATTGTAAATGTCTTATCTTGAATCTCAGACATGAAGCCGCCATGGAATCTGGACGCATCTATAGTGAGCCGGCACAGCCTATACTGCACACCATACAGTATGGACACAGTACACAAACATGCAAAGACATGCACACACACCCTGCAGTGTTCCATTTAAACTGTATGCCCTTAGGAGATCATTATGCTACATCATTGCTGCATTTATCACTCTCCCCATCTTAACACCGTTGAGACTCCTTTTCCTCCACTCCCCCTGCCTGTAGCAACATGCCTTAAACCTCACTTATGACATGCCAACATGGGGTGCAAAAATGTAAACATCTCAAACCAATGATAATGAGAAGAGAGTCCAGAGACTCAAACGCCTGTGAAGTTTGCAAATATCTATACTTCAAAAAGTATACGAACATACCCCGTTAGATTATGTTGGAGAACAGTGCTCACTGCACACCGAGAGATGCGTAGCTCTACAGTGAAGTAATTGATGAAACTTTGATCAGATCAATTGGCATGACGGCAAGAACTAGGAAAATAAGGCCCAGGTTGAAAAACAAAACAGAATATTCCTTTAAAGGTTAGAATAGCACTGTAAATGCTCTAGGGAGACAGTGTCTCCAGCAGTCAAACCGGTTTATCAGAAAGCATACGTGGTGGAAAGGCTTGCATGCAGGCACAGAGCTGTGAGCATATGGCAGATGCATAATACACATAATAAACATGCTGCCATGACCTTAATAGCACTGTGTTGAAAAGTCAACACCCATCAAATCAGTTGTCACTTGTGGATATACACAGTACCACTGGGTCTATAACACTAACTGCTGTGACCACCAATGGAGACTTATTGTACGTCGCTTTGGACAGCTAAATGCAGTAATGTAAAGGACACAGGGCCACAGCAGGTGAGGCAGAGTAGGGCTGAGGAGAATGTGGCCTAAAAGCAGCCCCCATCTCTCTCAGTCACACTCTCTTTCCATCTAGCTAGCAGTGTTTGGGTTTGTGGGGCAGGGCGGGGCAGGGCAGCAGAGGATTTGACTGTGCTACACTGACGCACAGCTTCTAATCTCCTGCTTACACAACATAGAGGGCCCATCCACAGCCTGACCCCTCCATAAAAACCAGGACTCTACAACGTGGGGTCAACAGCCACTAGAAAGGACACATCGCAGAGGATGAGGCTATCCTGTCCCCATGTGCATACAGACTGACCTTGCTTTAGAACTTATCCAAAAACCCAGCGGTACGGTCACTGATGTTCTGCTAAATACTAAAAGCAGAAATGTCAGCTGGCATCTTTGCGAGTCCCTTTGGGACAGAGCACTAGCGGTGGGCCATGGCAGTGATGGACAGCAGAGAAAACACACTAGATCCTGTAGGGAGAGTGTAGGTCAAGGGCAACATATTTTCAGCTTTCATGTAGCTCCACGGAGGGCCATGGCTGTTCCCCAGGGAAATACAAGAGCGCTTATTTTGAGCAAACTGTACAAAAACAGACTGTTGCATTGTGGACAGAATTGTGTACAAGTATAGTGGACACAAATGTGTACTCTATGAACTATTGTTTTATGCAATGGGTGCAGTTATTTGTCCCTTTGCCTGATGAGGTTTTGCCATAGAGCTGGTTGATCCATTACGTGCCATTGTCTTATTACATCTGCTGGATCTCGTCTCACCTGGCTTTTCCTTTGTTCTCAGACCAACCTAGAGACAGACTGTATGCAGACAGACGCATGCTGAATGATTGATTTTGAATGCGATGTGGCACTTGACACCATGGTGTAAGAGAGCATATGTATCCGACACAAACTGTGGCTGCAGGCCACATTTCATATAAAGTACAAACAGGACAAGAGAAACATAAAGGTGAGTATACAGCCAAACAATGAGTGAAGGGTCAAATTGTGAGCCAATTAGGCTAATGGCCCAGAGTCCATAGGGTAATTAGACTTGTCTCACTGTCTCTCTTGTGCACTGGAAGAACTGGCTTATCAGGTAACCGTCTTTCAGCTTTCATCACCATCACACTTCGCTGAAGACCACATTAGGATAACCACGACTTAATCAATGACTGAAGTCCAATGACTAGTAGGCAGACAGCAACCTAAACACATTTTTATCAGCATGTTTTAAATTAGAATAAAAGGACTTAAAACAAAAAGGGAGGGTGAAGGAGACAACAGCTTCACTGGATCTCCTAAAGCCTGACAGAGACAGTGAGGAGGCTGCTGCTGTGCAAGCCTTTCATTGGAGGCTACATGTCTCTCCCAGGCCTACTGAGAAGGGCTAATGGTGGTTAATCTTGATCAAACTTATGACTCATTCATCGTTATCCACAATAACTCCCCCTCCGGCGCTTGCGCCACAGCACAGAGGTAATCAGGATTCAAATTCCTCTCAAACCATCACGCCTCTATATACCTGTGCATCATGGTTTACAACACTTGGGGAAATTATTTTCTACAAATAATTTACATTATTTATGAAGCAATATCTAATTAATAAAAGAAAGTAAAAGTTGTATTATAGTGAAAATGTAATTTCAACAATTAATCTTCACACCTTAACTGCACATTTTCACACAATTCCCACAATCCGCTTTGCATATTCATATTCTTAAAGAACTATGAACACATAAAAACAGAGTGGAGCTCCAACTGAAAAACAAGGGGAAGGGAAGGAGCATTTTAGTAGTTGAGTGGATTTAAATGATCATGAATTTAATACAAAAATACAATGTGGCAGGTTATAAGACAAAGATGTATTTATTGTCCAAATATAGGAAACGTTGTGACAGCCTCAGTAGGAAGAGACCGCTTTTTAAAAACATTTTGTTTACATTGACATTAATGGACTCCTTACATTGTGTCTGCCTTCCCCTTTTTTCTGGTCACGTAATTTTAGAATCTGTACATGTTTATTTCTGTAAAGTACAAATGTCTGTTTGAAAAGGGCGGAGCAAGGGAGAAAGAAAGGAGCAATGTCCACTCCATTCATATTTTGTGCCCATAAAATACTGACAAGGTATCCAACTCATTATGTATGATACATTTTGGTAAACGCACACATTATCCGTTTGTTGTAGTGACTGCTTGTTAACCTCCGCCATAAACCATTCTCTGGATTTCTGATCTTTGGCCTCATCTAAGGTTACGCTACTAAATACAAAATCCAAATAATGGCCACCAAGCAGCTGCCTTTGGAAACACGGTGCACTGGAAGGCCAATAAATGCCTTCTGAAGAGGATCTCATTTCTGTCAGCCTCCACAAATTCAATATGTGGGTGAGATACAATAACATGCCGGAAATTAACTTTAAATTCCCTTACCATATAATAAAATGGTAACTCAATAACTTTTCTTGGACAGCCCACTCAAACGATGGCCATTTGCCTTGATGGGTTCAAATATTGGCCTCCTCTAGGCCAAGCCTGGTGGGTTAATCTCATCATGTGATACAGACAGGCTAAGGTAAGGAAGTTCTATGAGGATGGCTCTCATGAGCTGAGGGCAAAGGGGTCAATATTGATGAGCTTAGAGGAGGGAAGGGAAGAATGGAGGGGGGGGGTTAGAGAGAAGGTGAGTGTGATAATTACCCCAAAACAAATTAACTTGAGTGGGAAGAAGGTAGAGGCTAAAGGCAGATAAAAGCGTATACAATCGACTACAGAACCTGCCTTCATTTCTCTCTCAGTTCTATCTTCCTGATGGGTGTAGATGGTTTTCCCAGACTAGAAATGGAAAATATAAAATGAGCTCCCAGGAGCCGCCAGATTTAGCAAAGATCTGCTCACACAGGGTGATGTCACTGCCAAGCCCTCTGGAGAATCCAAACCTCTCATGGCAAATATACTGTACATGGCATACTGCACTTCCACAAAGCAACACATAGCTGATGGCAATATCTGGGCCTGAACTTTGATTTAATAGGGTGTTGTTGAGCCAACAAATTTGGGGGGTTTGACACACAATGAGAATTCCCTGCTCGCTAGGCTGCAAAATATTAAGTAACAGTTTCTCCTGCCAGCAAAAGGCCAGGGGCTTCATTTATCAAAGTAGAACAAGTTCTAAATCTATGCGTAAGAACTGCCAGTACGCACAACAACATTTGTATTGGTCAACCGTGCATATGCACAGCTGTACGCAATCAACAATGATAAATCCCACACATTCTATATCGCTCTGCTCGTGCACGACCAGGCTAATTTACATAAAGAAACGCCCACAATTAGCCATATATGGTAAACTACTTTTAACCCCTTTAAAATGCCCCAGCCTAATATGCGGACAATATGGAGCATGAAAAAAAGTCCAAGAAGAGGAACTTCACCGACAGTGAAATAGAAATAGTTACAATTTTTTTTTTTATATCACAGCCCACAAAAAGGACACCAGTACCACAGAGTAGAAAGGACTTGAGTGTGCATGGGAATGACATTGGTGCGCTTTGTTGGCTTCTCCAAAAATGTGGTCCTTGAAAACGCGCTCCCTGCGCATTGCCAAATATTCAAGCATCATCCCAATCAAAAGGTGTGCCTTATCAATTATGCTGACAATTAAGTGGCAGTTTGTGCATCTCATATTTAAGAATCGGTTTACTCTTGAATTCTAGCACTAGGGGTTTCTGCATACGCATGGTCAGGAGTAGCTCTAAATATACGCACATTCTCAAGTGCAAGAAGTACTTGATAAACCACATTCTATGCGTAGAAACAGGAGTACGCACAGGTTACGCACGCTTGATAAATGAGGCCCCAGGATTAAATTATCTCTTTCATTTATCCTTGGATATCCAAGGTTGAGTTGTTATCACCAGGGTCATCTAAGTCTGTCCAACCACAAAGACAAGGTTAGGTGACTGTTTGGGCTGGACAGGATAAATCTGCAGCTATATTCTACTCCAGCCTTCTAGAGAACAAGGTTAGATAGCCTTGATGTCCATAACAGTAACAACCCCCCACCCACCCAAAAACAACACTCAAACCAAACACTATATCTGTGATGGAACAACATCCTCTCTCTCTGGTCACGGTACAGCTTTATACGAAGACTTGCATAACAAGGCAAAAGCATTACAATGGCTGCCATTGTCTTCCCCTGTGATGTGGTCATGACAGTGCAGGCACTGACTGGCACCGGGTGCATCTCACAGGCTGCTCTTTCCGGTGTGAACTCAAAAGCTCAACCTCCAGGTTTCTGTCTGTTTTGAGCTTTCTCAATTGGCAGTGACAACCCAGCTAAAAATATAGAGGTGTTGTACCCCTTTGAAGGAGGAGAAAAAAAGCCAGTGGATGACAGGTAGTCATGGGAAAAGAGGTCTGAGATGATAGGGAGGCTAGGTTAGGGGGCCTGTACAAACCCCTGGGTTCCCCTCGCGAGGAGCCGTGAGGATTTGATGCCTCCCAGGAGGGGCTGAATGCACACTGGGAAACAAAGCTCTGCTTACTTTGGGACTATTCCCAGGACAGGGTTCTGTCTGGGTGTGCTGAAGATATCAGCACAAAAAAATAACCTCAATGCGAGGAAATAAATACCCTCTAAGAAGACAAGAAATTGCATAAAAAAGAGAAACTCAGCTCAGAATACGAGGCTGAGAGAAGAGACAGGAAAAACAAGTATAGGACTTAGTAACAGTCGTTACTAGATAGCTATGTGCACTTGCGATATGCCTAAAAGTGATACAATTTACCAGTATTTTGTAAAGAAATATGCTGCTCAAATTTGTGCAGTTTATGTTTTAGGCCAGGGGTTTTCAACCGATTGTGACCCAGGGACCACCATCCTAAGAAGCAACCTGCGGAATGCTGTTGTGGGGGGTGAGATTAGTTTTTTTTCTTACCCATCAGTGTGATTTCTGGGCGTGGTGAGTTGCACTGTCTATTCTTGGTAATACAGTGGTGGATAGGGACAGTCTCATATCATTTTCTGGCTCCAGCCTCACCCTGTACTTATTCTTAAGGTAAGTCAGTGTGGAAAATCCACTCTCACAGAAATATAACATACTTTACTACCTTTGCTGTAAACTCTGGAAATTCTGCCTGACAGCCCACCCAGAAATTCACAAGAGTGTCAAAAAATATATACTTTTTTTTCCCATTGCTTCCAGCATTGAAACTATATTGTCACGGACCACCTACAATGCCTTCACGGACCACCAGGGGGCCGCGGACCACCGGTTGAAAACCACTGTTTTAGTCCTATAACCTGAAAATACTATTGGTATAGCCAAATTACGTTAGATATAATACTACTACTACTACATGTAATAATAATTAATATATGGTTGAAAAAATTAATCTCACAAAACAATTAACTTCTAAAATAAAATGTGATAGCGGTACGCCACCTGAGCATACTGGTCATCAATCTTGCAAACAAAGCATAAATACATCAAAACAGAATGAAACTGACAAAGCCACAAAAGCTCTCCTTCACATATTGACTAACAAACAGTGTATAGCGATCCAACCAGTAAAGTTATGTTTACGTAATGAATTTCAAGGCTTTTGCGCCAGTACCTGTATTTACGGCAATGAGATAATCAGCGTGTTCCACTACATGCAACATTTATTTTGGGTAATATATTTTATATTTATATTTAATTTAATTCTATTTTAGGCTACAAATACTGAATTTCGACTATTTTCTGGTAATTCTGCCATATTTTTTACCCAGCTTTTATTGCTTTTTATTTACGCATACACACACTCCTCATTTTGAGATGTGGTCTTTATTGGACATTTGACAGTATGTATAAATCCAACCACACAATCACACACACGCTACATTATGAATAACTAAATCCTCAAGCAGACTCCTCTGAGGTGGAATAGAGTTGTAACATCCTGCAGGGATGAGTTTCATCTCAGCTGAACACTGCATGCTCAGGGAGCCTATGATTAGTGACACTTACAGACTGACAACAGCACTGGGTCTGTGAAGCATCTCCATGAGGTATGTAGGAGGTTACAGTGGAAATACACGTGAAGTTAAACTCTTAGTAGTTTACAGTAGACTATCTGCGAAATGTCTGGTGGGTGTAGTGAATGGTTCCACCCCCCCCCAAGATGGGTGGAGCGATGCACGACAGGATACAAGAGGTGGGGGAGTGCAGAGGTAGGAGAAGAGGAGAAACTGGCAGGAGCTTGTCCATCTTGAATTTACTCTTTCATCCAGCCCAGTAATAAAACGTGTTTCGTTACAAACCTTCATACTCCGTTTGCAAATCACCACTGGACTTCAGACATCTTTGACAAATGGTGGGCACTGGGCACACATCACATGTTGCTCTTATGCCTCTCAACAAGGCTCTAAAGCTACAATTGCAAACTAAGTCAATAAATGAGTGCTGGGGTTTATATGTTGCTACAACATTGAAAACCAGACAAAAAAAACATGCTGTCCACTTACCTGAACAACTTCTATTCCTCTTTTCCTGAAAGAGAAAAAAAACCGGTCATTCATTCTATTAAAAACAAAATGAATGTGTCTGATCAAATTGCATCTTCAATCAAATTGATAAGACCGCCATGCTTGTATCAGTTTCTAGTACAGAATAAAGACCTTAACATGCACAAGTACCCTTATTTTGGTTATATGGACAAGATGTAATGTAAATGTGTGTCAAAATACAGTATATCGCCATCAATAGAGGAATGAAATTCACAAAAGGTTTTTTAGCAGTTTGGCTATATGGACAGTCAGCAACACAACACAGACATTAACTGCTAACACAGAGAGCAATAATGAATCACTGGAATATGGAGAAGTCAATGTTGTGTCGCAATGTTGCAGAAAATAAATTATTCAATACATTCGTCTGATAGCAGGACAGCAACATATGAACATTGCGCCCGAAATCCAAGATTCAACTCCAGAGAACATTTGACTTCCCAGAAACGGCATGAATATTCTACGCTTTGGGTAAAAATCGGTTGCTTGGCAACCAGCAGACCCCTACAAGAGTGGAGTCTGCCTAACAGACTTCCAGCTGCTCTAGCATAGTACACCAATACACGGACCACAAGAGGAACTTGGACAGATCGTTTCTCTTCATCTCTGCCTATGCCAGTTAGGCTTGTCACGGTACTCGGTACTTCGGTACTAACTCGGTACCTACATTGCTGCGGTACCTACGGTACCAGTTTTCCCATGGCACCGAAAGTACCGAAGGTACCGTATTTTCTATTTAATTTGCCACGGAACCGTGTTTCTTATTTTCAGCATTAAAAACAAAATCCTTCCGCACATGACCTGGCTACGATTTGTATTCGTCCGCCTGCTCCGCTGTTGCGAGGTAAACAAATACACGTGGAGAGCTGACGAAGAGAAGATAAGATGGCCACAGAGAGAACACCAGGAGCGGCTGCTCCAACTCAACCACTGTTAGCTAGCTGGCTACCTAACGTTATATGCAATGTTAGCAATCGGAGACGGCATTGGGCTGGTAGAACGTTAGCTAGCTAGC
>OMOT01004614.1:9149-26842 GCA_900312575.1 Acanthochaenus luetkenii
GATATGTGATGTCATCACTGGCACAAGCCTGCCTTGTTGAGTTCCAAGAATCAAATGAACAACTCACAGCTTTCAAGCTGCAGCGTACATGTCTGACTGTCCATGGGGAAATTTTTCAGATCCATGGGACAGGAAAGGATAAGCGTGAGCCTGGAAACCAGAGACAGAAACACAGTGATTTCACAACTAGCCTTCCCCTTCTAGACTCCCCTCCTCCTTTCCATCCTCCTCTTCCACTGCTCCCCACCCAAACAGCACAAGGGCTTTGAGCTGACAGACAATATGTCACCCTTTGTGGTAGGCATGGGTTAGAATGGGCCGGACCCAGCGGGAACACGGCGCCACTGTCACCAAGAATATGAGCATACCCTCAAAATCCTTCATTCAAAACTTTAACTGAAAGCAACCACCTCCTTGCTGCTAAAAGAGATGCAAAGCTTCAACGTCTATTTGGGACTGGTGATGTGGAACCTTGCAGTTCAGCTAGCTACTGATGCTAACCTAGCCAGGAATCGTTATTAAGTTGAGAAGATCATTTGTTAAGGAGCGTTATGACGTGGACCACATTTTGGGGATCCAACCAATCACAGTGAAGAAGAGGTGGGGTTTCTCTGCAGCTGAACCTCTTCCTGCGGCTCCTCTGCCTGCATCACCAAAGCCAACCCTAACCCTACGTCCCCGTTTCTTTGTTCCCCTGTACTGTCCCTACATTTATTGCATTTTTGGTGACACCTAGGATTACTGCTCCATTTTTCCATAACTACAATTTGTTATTGGACAGTAATGACATCGAACAAAATTACAGCTGTTTCTGTTGCTTTAAGTTTATGCCTAGAATTCACCTGAGCTGGACTGAAGAGCAGCCGATGAGAGTGATGGTTCACATAGGACATTGTTAATAGAGCGAAAATCAGTGCTCCCTCTTTCTTCCATTATAATTATAACTCACAATTGACCATTATGTTACAGTTCGTCATTGCCTAATTACCTCTTTACCTACCCGTTTACATACTTGATATGCTTCTTTTTGCAGTTTACTCTGTACACAGGGTGCGGTTCACAATGAGAGCTTGTTCTCAGTGTGTACTGTATAATTCAATGTTGAATTGAATTGAAACTAGATTGGACCATCTAGTTAGAGAACCCCACAGCTGACCAAGAGCTGGAAGTTAGTATTCAGTTAGCAACTTGACAAACCATGGCATCTGTCTGATAGAGATCAATCATGGTGTATTATTCAGTCAGATTAACAAATTAAAAATATTGATCACCTGATGCTATAGAGGACATTGCCATTCTGGAATATCCTGAGTAATTTGTTGTCTGTGGTAACCTCATGAAAGTTTGCTCCCTTTTCGTTTGCAAAGAACAGGTCAGGCTTCCATATGGAGTCCAACATTGAGGGGTCCAGGTCCAGAGAGTCATCTGGATACTCCTTATATGCCAGCCGGGGGTCATTCCACTGCTGTCGCAGGAACACATTGAGGCGGTAGTCCTATGGTATGGGATTAAGTTAGAATTAGAAATGAGACAGGATTGAAACAAAATATGTTGCAATTCCAGGAATCATGCCATACCGGCATCTTATTGAGGCTTTGCAGTTTTGTCAGAAGATCTCCTACTGTAGCCACCATTGATGTTATATTGGTCATTTTGGGGACTTTCTTTTTTCAGAAAAACTGTCCAAGCGAATATCCTACACACAGGCAGAGACATGATTGTCACAATGACAGATAGCTTAGACAGGTGATAAATTGAGTGTGGAGTTTTAGACGCTTTTTGGAGGCATTAAGAGCTACGACACCTTTAAAGATTTACTGCTGCCAGGGGTCCAGAGCTCAATAATTAGTTTTTAAAGCATTGAATCACTGCATGGTGAGTCATTAATATTGTTGCGAGATGCTTAACTGCTGCCATTCAGCCCTCCTTTGATAAGTTTGCATTAAATGTGTTATGCGCACTCCAACTAGAGTTCCTGTTGTGGCTTCCAAGTTTAAAAAGTGATCGCAGAAACCAACCTTCATTATTGGGAGAGACATCCATCATATCCAAGCTTAATAATTTGCCCTATAGCACGTGTACCCACTTCTACAGCATTTGGTCAGATTCAGAAATATAAATTGTATTATAGATCCCATCATTGTACAGAGTTTCAGGTCTAGCACTGCCACAACGAGTCACGGCAGAAGAAGAAAAAAAGAAGCTCTTTTATTTGTCTAATTATGGTGTCGTCTTAGTGTGAAATCTTGTGAGAGGGCCAAGATGGAGCAGGTGAACGGGAATGAGTCACGAGCAAGAAACAAATGCACCTGCAGAGCCTCTCAGCAAACGAGCAGCACTGCACCCACGCAGGAGCAAACACCGGCTGTGTGAGCAAAGATGTAGCTTAAAAGCGGACATAGATTTGAGTGAGCATAACCCGAAAGACAGCAAACTCCACTTACAGTTTCATCAATTAATATTTGATGGCTCTCCCTTTGAGATATTGTACTGTAGTGGCAGCAAGTTAAACCATAAATGGCTTTTTTGCATTGTTAGCATCCCTCACTGACACCAATGGGTAATTGTGGGTGGCCCATTAGCTTGTACTGTAGTAATGTTAACTATGCTAACAAGTTGTCTAAAGATCAAATAAGGGACAAATAATTACCAAATTAGGACAAATGCTGATGAGCCTTTTCCTTTACGCGATAAAATAGAAATATAGAAAATGTGAAACTTCAAGATATTACTCAACTCGTCAACCTGAGAGAGGACGTGATCTATCATAATACCAGCTTAAACTTGATCAATTCTGTTTGCACTAACACTAATGGGTTTAGTGGTTCAGTTCCCAGTGGGGTCACCCAGTCTAAACATGTATGCACTTGTGTCACTGAAAAACACAAGTGATGCTTTCGAGTAAAAGATGGCGACCCTACTACTAAAGATGGACATATTTAAAGGGTGTGCGAACACACCGTTTCCAGCCAGTCTCCGCATAGTACACAATTTTGGAAGATGCGGAAAAGTGTGGTGGGAGGCGAGGGCGAATAGGGCGGTGTGTCGGTGGTAACGGATCACCCATCTCTACTTGGAGGCCGTAACAATTTTCTGACCGCAAAGCATTTGACACTGACCAAAGACCAAATACCTGCCGTGACATCACTGATCGAGTTGTGGCCAGAAGTGCAACACGGTTTCAGTTTCATCTCATAGAGAGAATTATGTTCTGCCCTTAGAAGCGGATGCGGGACTTGATTTCTTTTAAATGTTGAAATGAAGTACAGAATTCATGTTATTCACAGAAGCCATGTTTACAGCAACTAGAAACTAAAAACTCAGTGATTTAGTGCCGATTAATTCTTGAAGGTAAACTATATTGGACCGAAAACCAGAATTGCCACTTGCAGTTTTGTACTATCTTGCTGCAGTGACCATCTATAGTCTATAGTGAAGGAAATTACTCCCAAAAGTAATGATGTTTGCTATGTTCATTTGGTAATCAAAGATAATCAAGTCCAAAGTTGATACTGAACTATCAGGTGACAAAAGTAGATGTTCAACAGAGGGTCACTTGCCTATTTGCTGCATCTCTACAGGCCATGTAACCCTAACCCCATTTTAACATAAAATCTATATATTTTCACCTGGGACTTTAGTGAGACATTATAGTCACTTGACCGTAAGTTGGGTATCAGCATTGGACTTTCCAAATAAAGTGTGACCAGAAAGGAACTGACATAAAGATAAAGGGTGATAAAGTAGAAAATCCTCACCATAGTTGTTTCAGTGATAGATCCAAAGCTGTTAATGAAGATGTTACAGGTGACATTCACAGGAGGACCTGAGAGAAACAGCTTGTCACCACACACAAGTATCATTGCCTGGTGATATTTTCACTTTTCTGTTCCCAGCGACTGTCTACATCTAATAAAAAAAGAGGGATCACTTGAGACGAAGCGAAACAGAAGCGAAACTCTAACGAATACAGGTGAAACAAGAGCAGCACTTTCCTGCAAAACATCGGATTGTTCTCTTCATACTGAATTGTGTTGTCATTTCCAGTACTTAGTATAGTCCATCTGCCGACCACTGAAACGTTAAATATTTCAGTGACTCATTTCCTAAGAGGCGATGATTTATTGATTCTCCTTTAGTCACATTAGTGTATTTATAGACAATCAGCCGGGATTTACCCAGTATGCACTGGCAAAGATGTGGAGCAAGTATGAAATATGTATGAAACGAGGAGGAAGTATGTCAGAGGGAATCTGCTGGCTTCACTCGCAAGGAGATCAAGATTTGACTTTAGTGGGTCTATGGGGTGACATACAAGGATAATGACACATCTGTAACAAAGACAAAGCAAAAGACCTGTAAGAATTCTGTGTAAAAACATCATAACCGGTAACGCTGCCTATGGGTCAACATACAAGGACAATAGCATTAAAAGACATCTCTCACGTATAACCCATCGGTGAATGATTTGTGCTACACTGCCTTGATGGTTTTGCAAAGCAACACACACACTCACACCTGACAGAGGAGGTACCTACCACTGCACACCGCGTTACCTTTGAAGTTTGGTCTGATGCGAGCGTCGTAGCCAGATGTCCGTCCCATCAGTTTGTCCAGGAAGTCCGATGGAGAGGGGGGCCTGACTGCCCTGCTGGGAAACTTCATCTCCTTTCCGTACCCAGACCTGTCAGGTGACACTGAGAATCAACCCCTGGTAGCACCGACATAATGGCACCATGTTTTTGTTTTCTCCGTAAAAGAACTGTGGTGACTGTGACACAGCGAAACTTAATGCACCTGATTTCCCCCGCGGAAAAAGTTTCATCTAATAATGTGACTCCCGTACTAAAGGTGTACAGTGATCTATCATTGGAGTGATATTGTACCATGTTATGGCTTCAGGTAAAATATTTAATTTAAAGGTGTCATAAATTTAGAAAAGGATTCAGATCAAATGGGAGTAGCCTATCAAAACGTTTGTCGCAGCGGCACAGTTCCAATGGTCAGACTATTTGTGAAATATCTGATTCAGTGGACACAAGTTATTTCTCCACAGTATATTTTGTATCACCTAAAGTCACAAGTTGTTTCTGTTCAAAGATCATTTTCACTATCTGGCACTGTTGTCTTTCAATTATAGTTCTGCTCAATTTAGATTTGTTAAACAAAATACTTAATGCATCATACTGCAAAATGTAGAAGGACAACGTTACACGTCTCTTGGTCAATGGCACACAGCTCCTCTCCTGTGTATCATACTAGTAAAATGTACATACCGTCATCATTGTCAAATTGTTACATTATCAATAAATACACAATAAAACAATACAATAACATTTTCCAATGACAAAAATATAGCTCCTATATGAAATGCTGACCAAATACAGTTACTTTGAATTCTCCTATAAACAAGTTCAATAAGGTTAATAAATTCAAACTTAAAATTACATTATTGTCACTTACCTGCCTTGCAGAAAAATGACTGATGAGACCCATACCATACATAGGATGTGTGATTGCATTCTCTGATATTTCCTTGCATAAAGGAGAAAATTTGACAAAAAAAAGAAAGATACAAATACAATAAAAAATGTCAGTGAAATAGAGTCGCCGCTAGGAAGTTGTTATTGCCCCGCTAGCCAGGCTCTGTCTTATGGAATCATCTGAGCCTCCCACTCTCTCTGCAGGTGGATATACAGGATGCTGCTGCTGTATAATTCAAAGTTTTCTGTGACTGTTTGTGTGGAGGACTTCAAGCTTTATCTCTTTTTTATGGCCATATGCATGCTCCAGGAATTACTGCAAGGATATTTAAAGAGACAGCACCATGGTCCCAAGTTCAAGACCTAAGCTCATGATGGCATCAGATTTTAATAGAAATACTTTGAATTCACACCACATGTGCTACTTGCTATTTTCCCCCACAAAAATAAATACATTGTAATGTTGAAAAACAATGCACGTTTTGGGTTTTTTTTGGGGTAAGGTATCATATTGTAAAATTGATCAAATATTGCTGAATAATCATGCAGCAAAATCTCATTAATTTCTATATTTTATTTGCATAACTTTTGACAGGCAAATCAGTATTAAGTAAATCCCACTATAGTGTAACTGTCTGCAAAATCCCCCCAAAGATCCCCATGGTTTCCTCCTTACTGAATAAAATCAAGATTTAACTGTCAAAAATTATTAATATGAATTACTGTCCATTTTCCCAAAAGTAAATCAAATCAGAGCATTCATAAGATTATTGATTGAAGGAGAAAGGTTTCTTGGTAGAAAGTGAATAAGTTAACTAGATGTTGTATTCAAGGCATTAAAATGGGTATAGGATTAAGGGATTAAGTTCAAATTAATTCAGGTGTAATATTTTTCTCAGGTGTAATTACATGTTCAGGGGATTTTTACCTTTTCCCTCAGCAGGAATGTCTTCTGCTTGGGGGTTAATTATGTAATCTTCAAATGGGGACAGAACAATTCCAATATCCATGAGGAAGCTCAAGTTTACATACTTACACAATTCAACCATTTCCCCATGTAAAATTAATGGCAAAGACGGAGATGCAAGGTTCTAGCTGCACATGCTTGCCTCACGCTTGTAAGACATTTCTTCACTTCACTCTAGAGTCTACAGAGTCTGATAGTAGATAAGTAGGCCAACCATAACTTTAATGTTGTCGTTTGTCTTCGGAGCGTATTGAAGACCTACTTAATTTTGTAGTGCCCCCACAGACTAAAATGTACATGGCAGGTGCCCTTTACACAGAACTGCCTGTTCCCATTTAATCTCAACAGTAGGTGCTTTAAGATTAAGAACCTCGACAACTACCAGCAACGCATGTACATTTACAAAAATGCTTCAGGACAGATGTGTTCAACCAAACAGAATGTTGTCTACATAGTATAACCTAACAAAACTGCAGCTCAATAGGCAAGTGAACTGCCCTGTTATCAGAGGCCATTATCTAGCAGAATAATTACATGTGGGATAGCTTTACTTTAAAAATACATTTTATTGCAGCTTTTCTCATTACAAACTGCTCTGATAACAGAGGAAAACAATAATCTATGCTCAACGTACTGTACTCTGGGGGAAAGGGGATGAAGAACCACACCTTGACCACAATATCAAACATGAGCAAACGCAGGTTGGTGGCAACATTAGGATGAGACTGATTGATTTCTCTTGAATAGAAAACAAATAAATGAACATGAGGTGCAGTGAATACAAATCCCAAATATGAAAATATCCCAGCAACATGACATACAATTTACAGAAATGTTTCAATTTTTTATGCGTTATCAGTTGGGTCTTCCAGAGCCTGGCAATGACTGTCAAAGTTCAAAGCCTTCACATGTAGTGATGGACCAGAGAGGGAACTTAATCATCATGGATGTTGAAGAGCTTGGCCACTTCATTCAGATCTGCATGTTCCTCACCATCCTTGATAATCTATAAATAAGAGATATAAAAGTAATGTTTTAAAAATCAATTTGAAAAACAAATCTATATTTTATATCTGTAACTGAGAGGTTCCGTGAGGCAAAGAAGTGCTAACCTTTCTTGCGATGGGCATTCTGTTGAACACGTTCCATAGGATAATGCCCACAACCACTTTGTCTCTCAGGTAGAAGATTACTCCTTTGCCGTAGTCGTCCTTCTGCTGCTCCACAGTGGGAGCAGGCGTCGAAGAGGCCACTGGGCTCTTGGCCACGGCCTCCGTTTCACTTTCTGAACGGATTCCAGTTCCTGCACAAAATGTAATGGAAAAGGCTCAGTCTGGCTCTGGCTCTTCAAATTCACTGATCATTAGATTTTTAAAAATGATTATGATTACTTTAACTAAATAGAGGATGCTTCTACCTGACATCTCTGTAGCAGCTTTAGGTGTATCCTTGGCAGTGGCTTTAGCAAACACTCCTACTGTTGGTAGGCTGCTGTCAACAATCCCAATTGCCTCATAGCCCACATCAGGACCCAGGTCACTCCTGTGAGACACAAGTGAGATTAGAAAACATGTTGAATGGTTGTTGGAATTAAAAGTCTTCAGAGCAAGGAGCATCCTCTCTCTTCCGATGTGTTATTCCTATGCTACTGAGCATTGCAGTGCGGGTGAGAGCAGGTTTCAGAGAGCCAAATTTAAGACTACTATGAGACCTTTTCAATGTTACGTGTAATAGACTTAAAAAACAATTTAAAAACCAAAAGAAAGAAACAAAGCTTGAGAGGCTGTTTTTACTTAATTAGCTATAGCTAGCCAACTATGGCTTCTAAAAATAAAAAGTCAGATGAACACTGAGGATTAAATCCTACTTGGACAGATTTGTTCGTTTTCACAGCCAATGCTGCTGGCTTGCCAGATGCCAGTATGTTTGATCTGTGGTGAAACAACTGTGTGCGAACAACAAAAAATGCAACGTCGAAAGATATTTCCAGCAGAAGCATGCGGAAACTTATCCGGCTGGCGATGTAAGGAAGAAAGCCGTTGCTGAACTGAAGCGAAATGCAGAGCAGAGGTACTTTTGGAAAAATTGCATAAATCTTCCAACACAACCACTACTGCTAATTTCGTGGCAGCCCATGAGTTAATAAAGCAAACCGTTCACAGACGGTGAATATATGATTTTGCAAAAGAGATCCAGGCAGTGAGGTAAGCCCCATCTTGGTGGCATTCTTAATGCTCCACGCCAATAGGCGCACGCGCATTATTCAGTCGTAGCCGACATGTGTTGTATTTTTTTATATTAAAAAGTAACTTGTGCAATAAATATGAAGACTGCACATTACAGTGCAAACAGCTACATTTTGAACGTAGTATTACGCGGTGACATTGACATTTTTTGCACTTGACTTTGGATTAAGAAGTCCAAAATGTAGCCCTCTATATTGATTTGAATACAAAACCTTGACCGGCAGCCACACCTTGTGGTACAAATGTGACATGAACATAACGACAGTTCATTTATCAGTGATGCCGGTAATATATAGGCTAAATAGGCTATGTTGCCCACTTGAAAAGTAACACTGCCCTCTACTGGCAGCTCCTAGTCCGATATAAGGGACCTCTCGAGCCATTTTAAATATTTTAGCACTTGATAGTATTCAAGACTTCAAAGCAATCATGCATGTTTGTCTTTTTCAGAATTGTACATGCTGTCCTAGCGCCCAGTTACTTGAAGGAATTCTCTGCTTACAGATTTGTACACTCCCCAATTCAGACGGTGTTGATTTTAGACCCACATTTCTTCACTTCCACCTGGTTTCATGGCTTGCGGCCACGGTTATCATTTGGAAAGAGGCTTGAATTTCTGACTCATGAAAACCTCTGAATCATTAACAGGCACTGGCAGGAAATAGAAGTAGAGTAATACCCACCAGAACATGGACTGGTGCCAGTAGGGTTTACTGGCTCCTGTCATGTTCTCTCCTGCTAGTCGACCACTCACAACGGCGTGGTCATGGTGCTCCACTCGCCTGCGGCCCAGTCTGATGTCATAGAAACATGCAGCATCTCCTGCCTGTACAGAGAGAGAAGGGATTGAGGATATGTAACATGCATTAGAATTTGCACCAGAAGGTAATCATTGTACCAGATTACAGGGAATACCGACAGGTTTCCACTTAAATGACACTGAGCACCAAGGAACAGAGACATTATTACACCCCATGTCCATAGAGATGTATTGTGTGTATGTTTGATATGTCCGTCCATTGAGACAGAGGCATTACTAGACTGCACAAATTACCTATAAATTGATCCAATCTGAGTTTTTCCCAGACATCATGAAATGTGCCGCGGATTTTGAGAGGTGGTGAGTAAATGTGTCTGTAGGTGTTTAAAAATGGGCCCATAGGGTCCACAACAAAGAGCAAACATTTCTACCACTTTTTGTATCCGTTTCATCCAATTAGGTACACATGCTCTACTGCTAAGTATTTGCCAAATTCTAAATTTTAGTTTTGAATGGTGAATATGGGCATGGTCTATCACATAATAGCTTGTAACATGGCCTATTACATAATGAGTTCATTATAAAACATGGTATACATGTCAGGACCTCTATTTTCAACATGCATTCAGAATTCATGCCAACCCAACTAAAGGAGTTGAGTGGCACATTGAGTGTTTAGCCAGTTTTCAACTACGATATGAACTTACCACCCAAATATTGGACCTAGCTTGCAGCTCTGCATTGACCCGGTAGCCACCAAAATCAGAGTCCACCTCCAGACCTGCTGACTTGGCAAGGTCAACAATGGGCTCCAGGCCAACAGCTGCAACAATGTGATCCGTTTTCACCTACAAGGTGAAGCGCCAGATAATCAGTAACTAATAAGGCTCTTCATTTTCTGAATTACAATGAACTTACTGTAGAGATCTGGACTTACCACACGGCCATCCTTCAGCTGGATTTCTACCTTATCATCCTTGTAGGTCACAGTTTTCACCAAAGCCTCTGTAATGACTTTTACACCCTCTGGAAAACCAGAAAGAAGGTTTGATGGAAAGTGGAAGAGATGAGAGACAAAAGGAAAATCATTTTTCTTAGGGCATGCAACTGGCTAAGGTGAGGTTCATATAAGCTACAATGCAAAATGGACATGAACCTCTCTTGACTTTTTCTGTGGTCCAATTGCTCAGATACTCAGGCAGCACCTTTCCCATGTTTCCCCTCTCAGGGAACATCTGTATCACCTCCAGGCCAGACTCAGTTGCTGAGGAGAAAGAAAGAGGATGAGAAATCTAACGATGAAGCAACAAACTGATCCTGTTAAGCATCAGTATTGTCATTCATTCTGTCATTTCCTCCTGTCGTTCAATAGTCTTACATCTCCTGCCAAGGGCACAGGCCAGCTCACTGCCCAAGAAGCCACCTCCAATGATGGTGATGGATTTTACATTTCTGGAGACCTTGTCTAATGCTTTGAAGTCCTCAATCTGGGGATGAGAACAAAATCAATATTCACTAGAGGACTGTAAATATTGATTACAGTAAAGTTCCACTAAACTGTGCAACACTTTATAATGGTCTTATTTCAGTGCATTATCCTGTTTTTTCACCTATGAAACAAATTACAGTAATAATCCACAAGTACTTCATGAAAACCTCTAATAGATTGTGACAATGTAGATTAAAAAAAGTGTACAAACACAAAACTAAAATATGTACTTACACAATAAATTCCAGCCCCTTACATACCATTAGGGTTACTGAGCAATGCGACAGCATTTCTTGCCATTTTCTTGGATTGCTGCTTCTTGAAATTGTTATTTTGTAAGTCATCTATCACTACAGTGATATCAATGTAAAATAATATGAGGCTACACTTGCTGTAGTTTATTTTATTCTGGCAAATAACATCCAAGTGTTTCCATACCATTTTGCATGCTTAGCATTTCAAAATCACTCTTGTTGCCATTATCTAAGACTTCCAACTAATTTATACAGAGCAGCAAACACTAACATCTGAATTATTCCATGAGATACCTTAACTATATTATTTACAGTGCTAAAGTGTGGTAGGCCTACATTCTTGTGAGGCTTTCCGTTGTAAGCCAGATGTTGCCAATCTTAAACAAAGCTACCCCCTGGTGGCTGAACACTGACCTTACGGAATAAACTTGTCCTCGTCATCACATCGTCTCCCGCTCTTTCGATTACCTGCAGATTTCTTGGGATTCCGCCTAGATAGAAATGTTCAAATCAGCTTCTACCCAGTTTAAGCCACAGGCTGTATGACATGCTTTTAATGTGGCTTACCTGTGGCAATCAAGCACTTGTCATAAGAAATCTCAGTGTTATCACTCAGTTGTACTTTGTTTCCTTTCACATCCATGTGCACCACCTAGAAAGGTTTCAATTTGGTAATAATTGATAATAATATCAGAAAAGTATATATATATATAAAACAGCCAATGTTTTCAGTTAATCACTTACATATTTTCAACCACAAGTGGAAAACACCAACCTTTTTTCCAGTGAGAACAGCTACTCCCCCATTTTCTGAACTACCCAAATCTTCAGGACTAATATAGAATGAGGGTGGCTGGAAGTAGATGCTGGCAAACAAATGCAAAGGTATCAAAATAATGGAGGACTAGTTTTCATCCTAAAACACATTATTTGACTACAGGTAATGATTACCACTTTAACATACCTCCTCTCCTTTCCATTCCACTGTTTGAAGCGCAGAGTGTCTGTCACACTGGGGTCATCAGAGAACCACAGCTCTTTAGACAGAGGTGGTCTCATGTATGGAAGCTCTGGCTCATCAGTCACGATCAATACCTGGTAGCAAAAGTGTTTAAAAAAAGACATTAATATGGCAGATGCATTGGCCCCCAAAAAAATAACACTCAAATTGAACATGTACAAATTTACAAGAAAGAACAACTTGGATAATATTAATTGAATTCTGACTTGACAATCATTCATTCAATCAGGCCTTACTGACCTTGGCACCTGGGTCTCTGGCTCGAATAGACCGGGCAGCAGCAAAGGAGGCGGTGCCTCCACCAATAAGGAGGTAGGGGGCATGTGAGGGGAATTTGACAGGGCTAGGTGCAGAGTCCACTGCTGGAGCTTAGATGAGAGAGCGAGAGCATGCACAAGAGAGACAGAGCGAGCGGGAGAGAGCAAGGAGAGACAGGCAGAGAGCAAGAGCAGACAGAGACAAAGTCAATGCATGAGCCATGTCTGGGAGCTGATCAGTACCCATGACAAACACTCCTGATAGGAAAGAGTGAAACAGCATCAACAAATCGATAAAATGTTTTCTCGTGTGAGAGATTATCCTTTATCATTACAAGGACACAAACAATGTGAAAGAGACATGAACAGGCAAGGACAAAAGCTAATGAGGGAAAACATCAATACAATTAAATAAACAAATAGGAGGGGGGAAGGTTTAGAAATTAACATATCTAAATGGGAAAACACATTGTTGCGTTTGCCTGCTTCCCTGCTCCAGCAGATACTGGACTATGGTCTTACCACTCTCTGCCACCACTTCAGACTGAGGCGCGGGTGTTTCTGCTGCAGATTATTTTAGTATAACCGGAGCGTTAACCAATTACGACAAAATAAACCCTCAAATGTGGTAAATGAAAATCACTGGTTCCATGCACTGGTTTAAGTGCTTACCACTCTCCACCACAGCTGCAGGAGGTGGCGGCTCTGTAAACTCAGGTGGGGAAGGTTCTGATGGGGGCGCTGGTTCTGGTAGCAAAGTGGCAACATTTCATTATAACTGCTTTTGACTAGGGCTAGCAAATAACGTTAATCTTCAGCCCTAAATCAGAGAGTTTGGTTGTCTCTAACACTATTCCCGTACAGTCTATGACATTGAAGTGTCCTTTTCCCACATATCTTACCATCTTCAACTACTGGAGCAGCAGGTTGTTCTGCTGGCTCTTCGGTGGATGCTTCTACCACAGGCTGAGCTGCTGTTGAGACAATCCATAGTCTGGGATTAGACTGAATTCTTTATAAACGTATTGAAGGGGAAGACCATCTTCATCCATGCATATTTTGTTGAACATGCACACTAACACACATACACCTGGAAGCTGCCCTGTACAACCAGTCTTCTACTGTTGGCCAATAAGGGTCAAATCTTACTCCAGGAGAGACGTTCGGAGCACTTGAACCAGCGGCTTTCTGGTTACAAGCCACTTCTATCTTGGTAGGAAATTCACAGGTGATTATAATCAAATGACAGCAACAGCCAATGAGCTGTGTATATCGTAAAGCACCACATTGGTAGTAAATGCATGTGACATCAAGGGAATACTATGAATACCCTTTAGACTACCAACATCACTGCTGCAGCACACGCTTCCCAATCTTGCCTTCTTGTATGGATTAATGTGAACCTGGGAACAAATTCCAGGACTTCAGGTGATGTTTCTACATATTTACCAAATTCCCTAAGAACAAACCGTCTCATGTTGATGGCAGAAACAATACCTTTATCCTCTGCTGGTGTGAATATTCAGTGACATGACCATACCTGCAAAACGTTTTGAACCAAAATATGTCGTCCATGTGAATCGTGTAGATCCGAAGAGTTAAGCTCAATCTACCATCGATTGGCCTGAGACCAGATACCGTATTATGTCGTGATCTTCTCTGCAATAATGCATCTTTGGTGAGACGAGTGGAGTGTTTTGGCCAATCACCTTCAAGAGAACTACGTCATCTTCCTTTCCCTTCTTTTCACGGATAACGTTACTGAATCTCTTCTCCGGTAGCTAACCTGCTACAATGAACACGGAGTTTCACGGTAAGTCTTGTTTGCTGCCAACGATGTAATTTGCTGTTGAACTAACTTGACGTTAGGTAACTAGTTGGTAAAGTAACGTTAACCTGCCAAATCAAGTTGAAGTGTGTCGTGATATATTTTGTTTTTTTTACGTTTAGCATCTTAAGCATTAGGCCTTAACTAACTGTAATCCATTACGAAGAGCAGCCTCCATTTATGAATACACATTACAGTTAAAAAGGACACAGGAAATACTTATTAGTATTATCCCAGGACAAAGTTTGTAAGATAACTCTCACAGAAAATGTGAAACAGGAGGGGTTACTATGCTATGAAATATTACACCGAAAAATAAGTACGGTAAGTGAGTTTTCAAAAGCTGTACTAAAACAGCAAGGACAAATTTAGCTAAAATAAATATTATCGATGAGGCTTGCATCGCAAGTTAACCCAGGTTAGGAAGGACACAAAATTTATTAGATCTAATAGAGGAAACCAAGCATGATACATGCAACATAGGGGCAGTCACAGGGCATGCAGTAGAAACCAAGATAATCTGCCTCTGGACATAGGCAACACTCAACATTAAGGCATATATGATTTTGGAATATCCAGGGGCATCGTATATAAACCCTTGCGTAGACTCACAACTTAATGTCATCATCATAAAACTATATTTGAACATATTACTAATGTGGGCCAATTATGAACAGGCCATAAAGTAGAGTGAAAAGACAGATGCATTGTGCGGCCTAGATTTATTCTTGCACTGGCCTGCCTTCACCATTCGGTGTTGCCATTTCAAACAACAATATTCTCTTCAAAGTATGCAAAAACATGGTGTAGATGATGTGTAATGGTACACACATTCTCACATCCAGTTTGCTTTTCGATAAAGGTGTGTACACATTATTTTTTGTGCAAGCACATTCTTTATACAGGAGGCACATGTCATGCATACAAGTATGTATGGCTATAGAATCTATGCAGACAACCTGGGGTCGGTTCAGTTGTCTCACTGGGGGCCGGTTCTTCAGCTGCAGGGGCTGCAGGGGGTGCAGGGGCTGCAGGGCTCGACTCTTCAGCTGAAGGTGTTGCTTGAGGCTCTGAGCCCTGCTCATGGACCTCTGTGAGGTGAGAGAAATAAACAGAAAAGTCAGCATGTAATCATACATTAGTGGTCACCATCTTGCCATTAAACAGACACGTGCTTTAGGCAAAATAGTCTATAAATAGATAATGTCGGCAATTGACACACATTAGCTTTGAAATTATTAATTTGCACTAGTATCAAACAGATTATTACTTTTTATGTGATATTCAGATGGTTTGTTGTCTGAATGGTTCAAGAACCAGGGGAAACTAAGGGATGGTTAGGTTCTCTGATAAAAACCATAGAAACTATCTAGCTACCACTACCACTAAATAAATGGGAGTTCATGTAGCATTATGTGGCTAAATTCTAGTTTATATGGTAATAAAGAGAAAGCCAAACCATGCATTGTAGAAGCTTACAAAAATTTCTCAATCCAAAGAGTGAAGCGGCAATTACAACACATGCATGTTTTTATGGTGGTTTTAGCTTATGCACAAGCTCTAGGTTAGGAATGAATGAACGTGCCGTAGTTAAATGTTACCACTTTGAGATATTAATCGACGTGGACTTTTGTCTATGAATGTTAAGATACATTTCTGCTCAGAAATCATTGAGAAATGAACTAACCCTCTGTTTCAGTGGCTTGCACAGCTAACACTCAAATTTGCAATTCTTAATTGATCACAAAGAACATCTAACAGGAATGCAATGGTTACAGACATGAATAGCATAATAACTAATTTCTGGAATTGTGTAAAACTAAAGTGCAGCATTAAACCCTTAGTGACAAGAAATTAATATAAACAATTAAATAAAATTAATGAATGAAAAAGTTCCCACCAGGAGCCTGGATGTATGTGAGGGCTTGTTTGTCTGTGGCTCCTTTATTTGGTCTGGATGCAATTTCTAAGAGACGGTCGTTATATCTTTGTGCGTCTCCCTTGATGGTCATGTATGCCTGTGGAAGTGTGTACATATATAATCAATAGCAGGACATTCTGGATGAATCCAGGCAAACAAAAAACATTTGATGTACTAAAAACATTGCTTATTTTCATTTGACAGATTAATGTCATGAAATATTATGGAAGATTTTACTCAGTAATGACAACAGATGGGCAGATTAGCTTACTCACATATACTCCCCCACCAACGAAGGCTGCTCCAACCAAAAGCATGTATATCTTGTTCTCCCTACTAACACCACCCCCTGCAGCCTCAGTGGACATGTGGGCCGCTGGAGCAAGTGCTGCTCTTCTGCCATTGTTCAGCCCTGTAAACAATATGAGACATTCATAACATGAACCTAGATTTGTCCAAACCTCAGCAATGTCAGTCTAATAACTAAAACATTTTCACAAAGATAACTGAATGAGCAGTCAATCAAAATTGCAATAGACCTCCCGAAGTTATGTACCGGTACATGCTTGAACAACACACATAACCTGACCTTACATTACTTCCCATTATGGTCTGTAGCAAGTGATAACTGCCAGACAATATGATTAGTTGATGTAACACAATGTCCCTCTAAATGGGTGGAAAATTAAATAAAACATGTTAATATAATAAATTGCTGGATAACACCACATTATTACATCACGTGGCATAACTCATAATAATATTGACTAGTAATGTCATATATTGTGAGAATAATTTTACCTAAATGGTTAAATCAAGTGAATGCAATTTTGACCAATCACAACACTTCACCACACTTTGCTGAATCTAACAGTCCAATTGCCATCAAATTGTGTAAATGTCAATGTAGTTGTGTTTTTGATGGCTGCCTACCCCTCTCATTTAATGAAACAAATCTTGTCATGCAGAAAAGTGGTAAATTGTGGTAGGGCTGTTCGATATGACGATATATGTCGTGCGGAGATAGAAAAATGTCAATCGTAGATATTTTCCTCTATTGTTTCTATTGCCATTGCCGCAAAAAAACTGCAAAACTGCTTTACGGTCGTATTTTACATCATTCCCGACCCCGCTTTACGTTCTATACGTGGACTGGAATAACAAACACACACTGAGCAGCGTGACACATAACAAAACTCTGTTGCATTTTGTCTTGTGTTAAACAACAGTTTTCAGTCGCGCTAATTATTCCACTGATTTACAACCAGAAAAACGATGGATCATCAGCTCTTATCTGGACTGTTTAGCCACCGTCATCATTTTACACTAACCATCTGCTGATGATGCGGCTAACGTAGGAAAGGACTATCCACTAGGGATGGGTGGATCAAAACTGGTATCGATACTCACATGCTACTCATTTGGTATCGATGCCCTTTGAAAAGTATCAATTTGGGAAATCAGTGG
>OMOT01004631.1:5159-15263 GCA_900312575.1 Acanthochaenus luetkenii
GGGGGGGGGGGGGGGTTTGAGCGTCAGAGGCTTTATTTCCTTAGCAGATGGCTGCTTCCTTCACCACCTCTGTTAACTCGTCATAGAAAAGGGCTTCGTTGTGGTCAGGGAAGAGGCCTCATAGCTGTTATCACAGGCCGCAATGAAAGACATCATCTGCTTCAGAGACACTGGTCCATCAAACTCTCAGGCAATTACACTGAGAGCAGAGAGGTCAGGGAGTAGGGGAGGCAGGAATGAGCCTGCCGGATTGGCTTATCGGATGACCAGAAACCCAGGAACAGCTGAGGAAACTACAGCGGCACTTTTTTCTCAGAAGTCAAGAGAGTTCAGTGCAAAGAGGGAGGGCAAAGGTCACGGATTGGAGTTTTATTTCACGGATCTCTTTATCAGGGATCTCTTGAAAATGTCAAGCCAAGCCAGAGAAGTCAGGAGAGTGGAAGAGGATTAGAATAATTTGAAGACACGGTGATGTGCTGTGGAATTGTACTGTATCTGCTGCATTAAGTCTAATCGGCAGAGGCTTTGTCAAGGGCACCTATTGTAACGTGTAGCGTTTCATAGATAATGTGGCGCTTTAAAATGGTACTAGAAGCACAAAATAATATATTTTTCATCTATTGTTTGATGACTTCACGCTACTACTAAAACGTGGAGGCAAAATGATTTTAAGCAGTTGGTGGGACAGGACGTTTTTATCTTGCTGCCAAATGTCTTCGCTCGGTTCAATAATACATGAGTAATGGCTTGTATCAAGAGCAATGCCTCTAAAAATGCAGTACTATAACGTCAATATTTTATGAATGTCAAAGCTCAACTCTGCTTTTGCAGTTATCCACATGGACGCAGACCTCATATGTTGAATACCACGTATTAAAAATAACTCTGAAAACCTCCAAGCAAAAGAACCTCAAATCCTGGCCACCGTAAGCTTTGATCCAACTCTCCCCCAAGGCTCGTCAAACCATGGCGGCCACCTGGTCCGTGATCCGGGTATCAGCCTATCAGCAAATCTGGCATCATTGTCCACTGCAGATTATTTTCCTGGACATAGTATGGGACTACAAGACTGGTTCAGGAGTTTAACGAGAGCGCGGTCAACAGAATGCCCCGGCTAATAAACCACCAGCTGGTCACCTTATGATGCCTCCAAACGGTAAGGCCCCAACCCAGACCTGGGTTTCATTGGGACAGTATACGGCACAGCGGAGATGCAACCAGTGAAACGCTCAGGACCCCCGCACCACCCGAGTGGTAAGACCCATGTAATTGTTTCTCCGTGTGGTTAAAATAAAATAAAATATTTTAAAAAGCAGCGTGGTTCACCTTTCCTCCATTTGTCTCCCATGCTTTTTTTTGTTTAAACGTCCATTTTTACTGTACCAAATTCTTTTGCTCTTCTTATGTGGAAGATGATTTGAAACACCCACTTCTCGTAAAAGTGCTCTCCGTTGAACCAAATCAGCATTTCTGCCCCTTTGAAGATATGATCCTCCCCATCTGTAACCGAGTCATTCTGAAAGTCTGTCTTCGCCCATTCAGCTTGTCTGCAGTTGATAATGTCACAAGAGACCCAGCGTCTAAACAATCTTTATATCTTGCCAGCCCGTAATGCACGACATGATCTCCATCTACTAAATGTGCACATTTATCCCGCTAAAATGGTCGAACATTTAGCGGCCTGTGCTCATTAATGGTAATGTGTGCAAATGCCACAGGGCAGGGGGACGGTGTTTATTTTGACTTGAGCAGCACAATCTCCGTCTCCATTCCATTCTCCCGCCAGATTAATTGGGGTAATTGACTTGTGTTTGCAACCCGACGTAGAAGGCAGACTCCACGCCAGTCCGACACAGCCAACCTGGCAGCCAGGAGCAATTGGCATCTGCTGGAGCGCCACACAGCAGTTGCTGTGACGAGACAACCAGGCGAGCGCTCGGTAATTTAAGGCGGCTCGGCGGGTTTCAAATGTCTGATCAAATCGGTCGTAGCAGTGTAACGTTTTTTGCCTGTTGTGCGTAACCTAGATTTGGGGAATTCGGCATAAAAGCGCTCCAGGGATCGAATAATATCTGGTGCACGCCGTCTACGTTATTGCTCAGCTGGGGACGTTGTCGTCGAGGAGATATGTTAGCTATGTGGCGGGGTCTCCATCATTGAGTCAGCACTTCCTCTAAAACAATTTCTCCGGCGGAGTGCCCATTAGAGGGGCGATCTATCAGCAACGTGTTGGGCTTACAGGACCCCTGATGACATATATGGGAACCCCAAGAGATCCCCCCCAGCCTCCTCTGACTCGTGACCTCATTCCTCTGAGTCCCTGACCCCCGCTTGCCTGCGCTGACTGGCATACACTAAGAGGAAGCGGAAATGACCTATTAATACCGTCACGGCTTCGACACACTTTTTTTACGAAGCACTTTGATGAAAACAGCCTCACCGCCATCACTCTGTATATCAAGAGGAGACAGAAGTTCTGAGGGGAGTCGAGAAGGTTTTACTTCACCCAACGGGGCACTTTACAATTGAACTGATGCGATGTACTCAGATATTCGCACATCTAGGTGCGGAGCGATTATGTTCATTCACTGGTGGAGACTTTAAAAGACTGCCACGCAGACGTATTCTCTTGTTTCTTGCGATAAATCACTTTGCTCATATCAAGTATGCGGTGTCACTCTTCACCGCTCGTATTCCCACGTAGACTTTACCATGTGTTGTAAAGGAACACAGACTTTATGGTTTCACCGACATCGCCGCCTCAGTAAAATGAAGAGAAAATGCTTAGAGTTAGTCAAGTTCCCTCGCTCTGTTTCCCCTCAGCCATCTGGTAGCCATTGAACGCTGTTTTTGGATACTTTGAGAAAGAGCCCATAGCTTACTCATTATACAACACAACACTATCTGTCTCCCTCTTTCTCTCCCCCCCGTCTCTTTCTGTCTCTCTCTCATTTGGTGGAGTGAAGCACATACATAGCTGAAGACAGAGAAAAACATGAGAGCGATCGGTTAAGGAGACACATCACTTAACAAGGTCATTTGCTTAATGTCTCTGGGGTACAATGAGAAATGCCACAGTGAGGCATGTTATTGTGGTTAAGTTCCAACCCAAAGTCACATTCTGCTACAAGGCCTTGTTGGACGTCATGGCTTTCTCGGTTTTGTCATATTTTGCTCCGAACCTCACTATTCCTTCTGACTTTTTGTATTTTTCCTCTGAATCTACAAATAATATAATATTACATTATAGCATTTAGCAGACGCTTTTATCCAAAGTGACTTACATGTCATACCGTCGGCGGAGGCAGCCATGCAAGGCGCCAGCCTGCTCAACGGGAGCAATTTGGGGTTAGGTGTCTTGCTCAAGGACACTATGACAGATTTTTCCGCGGGAGAAGCTGGACTCGAACTGCTAACCTTGCGGTTGCTGGGCGGGAACTCTACCTCCTGAGCTACTGCCGCCACAGCTACTTGTGTGTGTAGTAAAGGTAAGTTATTTTCAGCGTGGATTTTTGAGACAGCCACTGAAGCACTTTTGATTGGTCAATTTCAATGATTATGGCAACTCTAACGGTGCTAAAATGTGCTGCCGTAGAAAGAAAAAGCTCGTTCCACTGTGGGGGATCCTGATTTCTGGTATGCGACCTTGTGGTTGATGTGGAACCACAAAAGTAGTGATCCCTTCACGTCCCTCTGCAATTTTCCATCCAGCTCCATTTGGAGAAACAAAACTGTTCACCCTTTTCCTTCTGTAAAAACATGGCATCCCAGAAGGCACCGGGGGGGGGAAGTATCAATCATTGGAGCGGTCGTATTGTGATTACCTCAACATAGCATATCAGACCCGCTCCTTCGAAAAGTGAAAAGAAAACACAGGACCAGAGTTGTGACGCCAGAGATAACTTGCATTGTCCCAAAGTTCAAGCTAAAAGCGTTATCTGTGGCAGAATAGAGAGCGTACATATTTGTACGGATATCCGACATAGCGAGCGCTCCCCTGTGGATGGATGAACAAGGGTAATGCAGGAGGCCATCTGAGCGAAACATGAGCCATCTTGTCTGAGGAAACACACACACACGGTGGAAACGCACCGTCAGTCTGAATCAACCAGTGAGCGCGTGGGAGAATGAAATCATCGCTTTGGAATAAGGATTTTATTGTTCTTATAGTAGCAACGCTTCCAAACTTAATGACCTGTTTTACGGACAGTGATTAGCAGTGAGAAAGAGAAAACATTAAACATGAGAGGTTGTGAGAGATTGCGCATTAAAACAAACAAAAAAAGGTCTGTCATTTTAACATTGAGTGATCTAAGAATTTGAAAAGAACATAAGAGATCTCAGACGCCATTCACTTCATGTTGACATTTCATTCTGCTTAAGTGCCCGAGGAGAACAAGATCCTTTTCAATGACAGATGTTAGACAACTGAATTTCTTCCTGATTGTGGCGACCGCTTCTGTCAAACTGACGACAGCGGAGGAACTCTCCTTATGTTCTTACAGATTGGCCGGCCGATGGAATGCATATGCACAAATAAATAATACAAATTGCAGAAAAAGTATTGTAATTATTCCAGTCGTCGTGGGACGCAGCAAACTCTCCCAAACTGGCGGTTAAACTTGATAACGTATTACTTTCTTCTGTTTCGATCGTTTAAGCAGCAGATTTATTAAGGCTAAACCCAAATCGGTCTTTCTCAGGTCAGCCTGATTGGATTTCAGGGAGAGAGGAATACAAATACAACTCTTTGAAAGTGACTGTGTAACAAAGTTGTTATGGTGTCCATGGCCCAGCTCTGACCTTTGACCCCTCGGATCAAAGGATCGCAGTGTAGATAACGATCGGATGAAGCTATTCTCGTTTGTGTTTAATAGAGTTCTGCCTCCGTGTCTATGGATGTGAGAAGATTGGTTTTTTTCGCTGTTTAATTTAGCAGGAGAAAACAAATGAGTTTCATATCTCGTGAAAACCATGAGGTAAAAGGGAGGATTGATCTCCTCCTCATATATTACTATGTTACACTGGAATGATCCACTCATACAAAATAATATACAGTAGTAATGAAGAAAAATATATGCTTAGAGTTACATATCCATTGAACAATAAGGCCATAACTCACCAGCCAGTTTAAACAGGGATCCAGGGGTAAATAGATGGATATGACAAATCAAATGTTCATCAAGAATGATTTTTCCTGTCTTTATTTGTTTTTGAAAGTCATACGCTGAAGGTGTCTCAAAGCGTTGTTCATTTTCATTTTAAATGACTTGCTACCATGGTACATTTAATATAGCTAGAATCCCCTTGTTGTTCGAACAGCAGTGGTTTCATCGAGTACAAACACAACAAAGGGGTTTTGTGCTTTAAACATTGTCTATTTAAACTGACATTGTTGCAGAACTGACTGCTAAGAGTTAAATAGATGAACAGTATGCTGCTTCCTGTAGTTATGGCTCTACTTATTTTAAACTTAGTCTGACATATCACCTTCAAAGAGGAGCTTTCCGTCAGACCCATCAGACCTGGGTCAAACGGTATTTGCAAATCATTCTCAGCGTTGATTTGAATCTGCTTGGAGTACCAGACGGTTCAGATAGCTAGGTCAGTTGTCAATCACAGAAAAGTATACTAAATTGTCTTTAAGCTAATTTTTCTATGACAGCATAAACGTTCCGGCACATATTATATAGTCCTACTGTATATGGCGCACTCCACCCATCTGGCACTCCAAGCAGGTCTGCACGTTGTAGCTTCTCAGACTACCGCATGGGTTGTGTCGGGTACCAAACCAAAGCACGAGCCCAGATAATCACAGGCCTGCACGGACAGATGTCGGGAATGTTCTATAGACTTTGCCCAAGTGGATTCTCCTTGAAGTGTGGGTGACAACAGCGTGCGACAAAGGTCACGAGGCAGGCTTGGGTCACACTCAAGGCGTTGAAAGTTCCTCATCGATGGAAGTTTATTATTTTCAAATGCGAGAATCCATTACTGCTGCATCGTTCTGTTGCGACACAGCTGTTGCATGCGTTGGATTTATCGCACCAATGCGTTGGTTACGCATGTCGGAACGAAAAGCCGACTTTTGTTTCGTTCTATTTTTCACTAGTGGGAAGTTTCCACGCTGAAATCATTTTGTCTGTGAATCAAAGTTGCAACAAAAATAGAGTTTGTAAAACTACAATTGTTTCAAACCGCACATGGTTTGCATTAATGCATTATGGATTAACTGTGATCCTGGCATCAGATTATATGTCCCCCGCCTCCCATGTTCTTGTCTCTACAGAGTTCACGCTCGAGCATTCCTTTCAACACCTCGCCATCACCAACTTCCTTATTCTGTGTCAGACCTCGTAGAGAGAGAGACGGGAAAAGATGAATTGCACTGGTAAGAATTTCCTGTTGATGTCTCCAATACTTTCCTTTGTTTTCACTTTTACACGACGTCATGTCTCATCCATTAATGGCAGGAGACTCAAATAACAGGCCAAAGTGACCTGTTTCAGTATCTTGCGCTGCGGTACGAGAAGTGCGAGGTTGAGTTTATTTAAACTTGATAGAAATCTTGTTTTCCTCGCAGAGGTGCAGTTCACATGGTCGTCACGCCGTGCAGCAACATGTTATTTGCTGACTGGGTACATTTCCCCCCCTTAAGTGGAGAACATTGTTATGGTCTTACAACTCGACTCCATTTACACAGCTGTGGATTTACAAGCGAAGTACAGGACACATTAACCGTCTAATAGCATAATGCAACACCTGGGAATTGGACCCACAACACACTGTTCCACTGTAAAACGCAAACCACTCACTGGTGAAAATCATCAACTTCACTCTTAATGTATTGGTATTGGTAACGGCCTTTAAAAAACCATAGCCCTATTGTCCCAGTATCATGTGTGCCAGTATGTGCTGCGTTATTTTGTACGTTGAATCTGCATATTTGTACACCAATGACACCAAATTCCTTTATTTATTAATGATACAAAGTGATTGTGGGTTCAGTACTAACCTTTAGCAGATAGTCCCTGCACTGTCTTCACTGGCTCTTGTCACCTCTCTGTCTCGCTCTCCTGCCTCCAGAGGGATCCAAACCAAGGTGACGCCTGCAGTGGCCACGATACTGCAGAGCTGATGGATTTGTCCCAGGCTTCTGAGAGACAACAGTGCCCTGCCTCAGAGGGGACGAAACACGAAGGCCGAGTGTTCAAACCCCTCTCTCCATCTTCATTTGGCCAAAAAAGGGACGAGGAGAAAAGCGGGCGAACGGCGTTTCACGTCTCACCTCATCCACACCACAGCTTCCATCCATCATCCGTGGCAGCCGAAATCCCCCGTCTTTCATCCCACAAAAAGGAGGGGAGGTGTAATGAAGGTGGGGTTATTAGAGAAACCTTTAATTGATGATATTTTTAACAAGGAATAGCTTGAGTGGGACTTGCTACATGCCATTTGAATTGCATAGTGCACCTCCTTTTCTGTGAAAACTCATCCTTTCTGCCACGCAGCCATGTGTTTCCTCTTCACTCATATGCTCACTTACTGCTGTTTCAAGTATGGATGCAGCTCAGCGTTGGGATTTATGAAAACACGGGGCCACACTGCCTCGAACCTGGGATTGGAGTCAAGTTTCAGAACCAGAACAATAAGCCTCAAAACAGGGTCTTTAAAAAAAAAAACGAGTCTCTTATGTCATATCAGCATTACTGTTCAAAATAAGCAAAATGGCCTCGGGGCAATAAAAGCAGAAAGGAATCAAACTTTTGAGCACGCTCTGCTTCAATTACAGTTGTGCGTTATGATAAAAGACATGCGATCGGCACATCGGGGGAGCTGGTTCATTGGAAACCAGATGCCCAGCTCGGGTTTCTGCTCTATTTTCACATTTTCAGCTCATAAAAACAGGAAATGTAGTTGTGGCGAGCTGTAATGGAGGTTTATGACAAACCCAGGACTAGAACTCCTCCTTGTCCATGAACACCATTAACATTTACCTCTCTCCTCGACTCACTGCAATTCTTTTGTTTTTGCTCTGAGTTCATAAAAGTTAAAATGTGTGTTGTATTTTTGCCAAACCTACAACAAAGATGACAAATGAATCCAACTGAGCCAAGGGATACAACACGCTGTTGTTGGTCTGGCTACCAACAGCAACACTTGTTCTACACTACCGAGGCTCCATGGTTACAAGATCATGGCTGAGATTGCCGCATTGGAAATCCTTGAAATGTAATCGCATTCTATTCCCATTGGTCCAATATTGAACCATACGTGACCTTTCATTTCAAAATCAAACTGGGTCAGGGTGGTTAACTGTGTTCTAACACATAAATACAGGGGAACAGGGTGCCTTTATTGCTTATTGAATAATGAGTTGCACAACTATAATACATTCCCGGGCAGACATTATTGATTTATTGTCCAAAAGCCATCCATAATTCATATTTAAGCTACAGGCTCTTCCTTGATAGCTGAGAAAATCCCTTTAAGGCCCGAGCAGGGAGGCGTCAGGAGACACATGAAGCCGTAAGTAAAAACTGACCGCCAAGCAACAGGAAATGAAACGGGGAGCAAGGTAGCCAATCACCCCACATTCCTGCCAGAGGTGCACAAGGGGGTCACGAGGTCAAAGGTGAGGGGTCGCTGGATGGCGAGCACAGCTGTGTGCAATGAGGAGCGTATCAGGCCGCCCCCGCGTGACCCCCGAAGTCACCACTTCCACCGAGAGTTACCCATAACACATCTGGGCCTCATTCCCCTTAGCAGGCAGGTATCACGGCAGAACAGAGGGCCTCCTTCTCTCCTATTTGTTTGTCATTTATTAACCTCGTCCCGCCCTCACCCTGCCCTCCTCGTTAGAGCTGTGATTGACAGCCCGGGATGCCACCCCCACCCCGAGACACTTCATCGTACAAGTTATCTGGCTTTATCAGAAACTGGGTTGGCAGAACATTGTTTGACCAAATAAGGGGAAGGATTTAAAGAGGCACTATACAGATTGAATGCTAAATGCATGATTATTAAGTGATATGGGATGAGCGCCTGGGAATTGGACCCAAAACCCTCCGGTCCACTGTAAAAGTGTTGTTATGTCCTTATGTCTCTGCACCAATGCCAACAAGACCAATTCATGTAGATGTATTGTACTTGGAGAAAGAAGTGATTCTGATTGTGGTTGTACTTTTGTGGGGACAGATGATGGTCAGCCGTCACCCATGTGGTGAACGGACTGCGGTCTGCGTGGCTGCGTGAGATACGGCACAACAGGACTGATAGTGTCTGAAGGGAGATCAAACACATGATGAATTACCAGGCTCTCATTTTTCACATGAGATGCCCTCCAGTCTAATGACCTTTGGCCCCAGGTCACCTCCCAGTTTTTGGTGTGAGAGAGGTTCGGGTGTGTCGCTCTATGTGTGTCTCTTTGCATGTGTCCGAATGTCTCTCTGTTTATGTGTCAGAGTTGGAGAAGTCGGTTTAATTCATCCGCCCTTCCTCATTAAATGCACATTTTTTGATTTGGATTGACAGTAGATGTGCCTGTCCATCTTCTGTTAAGCACAAGACTCAGGGTTTGGGAGAGGGAAGGGGATACGCCCTGGCAGGGAGCTATAGTACGTGCTAGCACGAATGACAGCTGTAGCACACGCTTGTGTCCATCTGCCTGCACTCATCTAGCTGGCATGAGTCGTTTCTCCAGCAAGTCCATCAACCTTTCAGTATATTTGCACATTAATATTCACTAATGAGCATGTTCGAATGTGTATTCAGAAATGTATGCACATGTTATTACTGCGTAAATATATGCATACGTGTATGTGTATGCATGCGTTCACAGTGTTTATGTGTTCGGTGCATGTCTGTGTGTGTGTGTGTGTGTGTGTGTATGTGTGTGTGTGTGTGTGTGTGTGTGTGTGTGAGAGAGAGAGAGAAATCTCTCAGGTCCAAAGTATCTTCAAGTGAGGGCCATAAGGAAATACCTAGTGATATTATTACTCATAATGATGTTTTCCTTTGCTCAAGCTCAGGTCTGAGTCTTATGGAAACATGTGACTGGTCTGTTTGGATACAAACACATTGTTGTCTATTGGGGAACCATGT
>OMOT01004652.1:4249-18235 GCA_900312575.1 Acanthochaenus luetkenii
ATTAACCCGGCTTCCGTTCGGTTAAGTTCGGCCCGTGTCGATCCGCTAAGTCATGGCGGACCGTGGCGCGGATTTGTCCGCCCTGCCGAAAGAGGTTCGAGACCAATTGGCGGAGTTGGATTTGGAGCTGTCTGAAGGTAAGGAGGGGTGACGGGAGGGGATGCGACAGCACATTTCAAGCTAGCTACTCACCGACGGCCGCCTGTCGACGGTTAACCACGTAGTTTCCCCCCAAGGCTGCTCTCCGTTTATAGTAACCCGTGTGTACCCGAATGGGTCGGTAGTGAGGACAGACACGGACGCGTCGTGTTTCAGCTGGGCCACCCAGTTCATTTGGTGCTAGCACAGGGTGGTAGCCGGCTGGCCATACGAGCTAGCGATGCGGGACAGGGAGCAGAAGGAAGAGGGGCTCAACCATTGCCTCGTTTCCCCCCTTCTCTGTCTCGCACCATATGAGGAAACATCGATTGAATGATCGGTTATTATGGTTCCGTATCAATTCTCTCCATGTGCTGTGCGATCGAATGTTAAAGCCATAGCCCGGTGTGTGTGTGTGTGTCAGTCAGACAGACTGGGCTAGCATACGAATGAGATATATTTACGACCACGGCTGACACTTTTCCACTATAAAAGCTCTCTTCTTTTGGAATGGCATGAATGATTGACGCGAGATTCCCTGGTACTTGGTATCGGTGTTTAGGTTTCAACTGGAAACGTTTATTGCGGAACTCCTGTGAGTCACCGTGTGGGGTTGTGACTAGTGTTGTGCTGTTATGACACGGCCTACAGTCGTCATCCACCTACAGTCGTCATCCACCTACAGTCGTCACCTGAAGATGCAGTGTGTTATAAATGACTGCCACTGATCGCCAAGACCACAGTCAAACGTAGTGTGCACGACCTCAGGGACATTACATGTAGTAATGGCGTCAACTCGCCTCATACACATGTGTAAACCAGCTAGCCCTGGAGTTATAGGTTTAGCTGCATTACATTTACCCTCGTGGTCAACAAAGTGTGTGAGCTGTGTGTACGCTTGTGTGTGGGCGTGTCTGTCTGCATGTTTGTTTGTTACTCGTGTGAAAGCTCACGGAAGTGAGGATGGACGTGTGTATTTGTTGTAGTTTACACATAATGTCAACCACCCCACTGCTCATCCCTCCCAGCACCGCCCCCCAACACCTGGGCTGCAGTCCTCTAGCCGAGGAGACTGAATTCAGTCATCCTGAGCAATGACCAGTCAGTGTGTGCTTATCCATGCCATTTGAGGAAGCAGACTAATCTCTCATGTTGTTAATGTGTTATTAACCCGTAGACCTAATTATATCTGTTGTGTTGCCCTCACCTGTTAAGAGTATGGCGGAGGGAGTGAATGTTGGCTAAGCGCAGCTTTCCATAATGGCGAGATGATTTGATGTCTGCAGTGTTTCAGGTTGGTGTGCATGTCAGCTAGTACCTGTACGATTGAGTGCTTCCGGTGTGCCACACTAGCTTATAGGCTACTCTTCCCCCAGTCCATACCAAGCCTTCCGCAGAGCCAAGCGGGAATGCCTGTTGTTGGGTTGCTTGGAGAAGAACACAGGCCTGCCAAATGGCCTCTTAAATAACAACCCAGATCTGCTAGCCCCCTGTGACCATGGGGACACAATGAGCACCATTCAGCTGGTCTGAGCCGCTGCGGTCAGGAGCTCTGCTGCCATTTAGGCCATTCAGTTGAACTCAGTCTTTGTGTGCAAGTTGGAATGAGCTGTCTCCATAGGAAGGGAGGGGCTGGTGACTGGTCATACACACAAGATGACGTGTAGTGTGTACTAGGGGCGGCAGGTAGCCCAGAGGTAGAGAAGCGGGCTTGTAGCTGGAAGGTGGCCAGCTCGAATCCCAAGCCAGACAGGGGGAAAAAATCTGGTAAGATGTGAGCTGGCAAACGGAGGGTTGTTGGAGTTATCGGGTACCAGATCCTGCCGTTGTGTCTTTGAGTAAGGAACTTAACCCCTAATTGCTCCCCAGGCACTGTATATGGCTGCCCTCCAGCTTGTGCATGTGTCACAAGGATACACATGTGTGTCCTGTGTGCAATCATGTGTGTATCTGGGGGGAGGTGGAGGTCCATGATGGGTAAATGCAGAGAGGGAATTTCACTGTGGGTATGCATGTGTGACTGACAATGAAGATCTTGACTTACTACAGTCAGTGGGAGTGGTGGGAGTGGTTCAAACCCCCTCCCCTGCCTCTTGTGTTGTTACTGTTCACCTGGGTCAGGAGTAAATGGGTGTGCCTCCTGCTTCCTTGTAAGTACCTGGTTGACATCCCCCTCCATCTGTGAAGCATGTTACAGAAGTACGGGGTCATTATTGTCAACATTTCACAAATAAAACAAGATCCACAAATATGTTTTGTATCTCACAAACAAAATACTTGCTTCACAAATATGTTTATGCGCTCACAAACAAATGTATCCTGAACATTCCACAAATAAAATAAGATCCACAAATATGTTTTGTATGTTACAAACAAAATAACTAATTGTAAAGCATCAGCTGGCACATGTTGAATTGCTTGCATCCATTTGTGGATTTTTGATACAATCCTAGCAGCAAGCCGAGCAAACTGATCCACAAATAGTTTTGTTTTTTTCCACTGAGTCTACTCCAGATCAATCGGATTTGAAGATATCCTTTGGCTAATGCCCACATTACTCCGACCAATCACTTTCTTCTAGTCACCAGGAGGCGGGACGTTCATCAGCTGCAGACATCAAGTTCAGTTTTGCTCAATACCAAGTTTGTAGTAGTGCTCTAGGCAGTTGCTTGGTGCGGTGCGCCCTGTGCAAGCTGAGCAACAATCCATAAGACCTCAAAACCAAAGTGAATCATATCACATCCATACAGGGTTAGTAGTATACTAAAACTGAATACAGCCGTTACATTTCTTTTTACAATTTAAATTCAACACACTGGGATTGGTTCTCGGTATCGGCAAATAAAAAATGGTATCGGAACATCTCTACTTTAAACAAAAAGTAGCACTTTCAGGTGTGTGTGTGTGTGTGCGTGTGTGCATGCGCATGTGGATGCCTGTGTATTGCCTTAGTCTGTGCCTGTATCTCTGATCAGTGTGATTGAGAATCCAGATTATTGCCAGTTGCTTCCTATCTAGGCCAGCCAGCCAGCTAAGCAGCCAGTCAGCATTCAGATGCAGCAGAAACAGGCTGTGCTCATGTGTGCTCTAAGGGAGAGGGGTCAGCAGTAGAGGACAGACGGCAGCAGCAATAAGATGGATCCAGTCTGTATCATCAGTGACAGTGTTTAGGATAAAGCGCGATAGATACACAAGGAAGACTCTTCTCCCAGGTAGGGAGTAGGTCTATGATAACATTTCTCTTCTGTCTCTGTATTATTTCTGAATGGGATAAGCAGCAAACTGTTGTTTCTGAAGTCAGGCAAAGGGCTTATTTTGAGAACGATTACAGACTTGTGATACACACTCCCTCTAACTAAGCTGATGGGTTGCAGAGCTGTTTTTAAGGAGGGGCTCAATTCTGACAAAAAGTGGAATAAGGTCCTTTCACTGAAATGTTGTAACTGGCTAGAGATGTTCCGATACCATTCTTTTCCTTCCCGATACCGATTTCGATATCTGAACTTGCGTATTGGCCGATACCGAGTACCGATCCGATAACAGTGCAGTATAGCTGTGTACTACTAACCCTGTATGGATGTGATATGATTGCTACCATTGTTGTATGGCCTGGCTCAGGTTAAACCCTTTGTAAAATATGAACAAATACAGAGAATGAATGCCATAGAACCTTCTTTTATTATCTACTTTGACAGTCAGCCATAACTGAATAAGAATCTAGGGATAAATAACAATTCCTTTAAAAACCTGTTAAAGTGCAGACACAATCTAGTAAAATAAGACAATTACAGTGTAAAAAAAGAAAGAAGTTCAAACAAGTAGGCTTCACATTGCAGTAGCAACTTAGTATTGCTTACAATTTCGAGAGCAATGGCAGGTTCTTGGCAACACTAGTGCGACCCCTCGAAACTAAAGCCTTGCATATTGCGCACACTCGCCATTTTACTGGTTGGATTTTCCAGTGTAAAATATTGCCAAATTACTGACATTTTGCTAGCTTTGACTAACTGTACACTTTCCAGTAGCACCGCATGTGTTGTTGTTTGCCTGTGTAGCATAAATGAGCTGTCATCATAAATTAATACAATTAATAAATTACGTGATATCGGATCAGTGCATAGACTCGCATACTCGCCGATACCCGATCCAGCATTTTAGGCTGTATCGGAGGCGTTTCCGATACTGGTATCGGAACAACTCTATAACTGGAACCATCACTTCAGTGCAGGCCTGATACTATATGCCCTGTTAACTGCTCTACCACATGTTAGTAAAACAAACACTTGTCCTGCAAGGCAACTTGGAGCCTTTCTCCATTTCTCACCATATTCAAATGATCTGTGTGCAGTCTTAAGAGTTTTCAAGTCAAGTCCTAGTTTTTTTTGATTATGTATGTTAGTAATGTAGGCTATGCTTAGGCTTATGTAAAGTGCCCAAGGTCAGAACCCAAGAGTGACAAATAATCTTTCTTGTAGTTTCAGAGCCAAGGCCGTAGGCCTCAGCAGATGGGAAATGGGATATTCCATCAGGCCTGGTTACTTTTGGCAAAGGGCTTGCTTGATGTGTGTATGTGTACATGTGACATAATACTGTGTCTGTGAATAGTTAATGATGGTTGCAGTCCCCTTCCTCCTGCAGGCTGGTAGTAGGCTGAATAATTCACATGCTCTCATTAAATACCAGGACATCTTGTATTGTGTGTGTGTGTAGATGGTGTGTGTGCGTGACTTCTATCTGCTGCCCAGGAAGAAGATGAGGCATGTGTGGAAACAAGCTGGCCTCTGTGTATCAGTGCCAAGAGACATCCTACTCAACAACCTTCGAAGCCCGTGAGCAACTCAGGAGATAGTCTGATGTTCTTACAGTTGAAGATGCCTAACTTGTTGAACAAGCTTCCATGTTAGGGCTCCTGTTGCCACCCTGTGCTGTGGAAGTCAGAAAAGACACAACACACCGCAGCGTCGTGAGTGAGAGTGTTGAACTGTTTAGACTGCAGTTGAAATTGAGGACAGGCTTTGGTTTAAGCCCCCGTGCTAAAATAACACATTACATTAAAACTAACTTTGGTTTGATATTTAGCCTACCTATTGATCTCAAGCTAAACTAAGTGTGTGGAAATATGACAAGCCTTGCTGTGGATCCATTAGTCACTGCAGTTAGGTGTGTCCTCCTCTCCAGGGCACATCCAGCCACCACAAAGTGAGAGAACCTGTTCCAGGCTTCAGTATCGCTGTGCTGTTTACCAAGTTGATGAGTGGGTTACCCATCTTTCATAATCAAACTGTGAGTCATCTTAAGGAATGAATGGGAGCTTTGTGAAATCAGACCACTTCTCCCAGGCAGTACTTCAACCCACCTTCACACACCACTTGACCAACCTGTAATCTTGACTAGGCCATAGACGACATACAGTGAAACATCTCTCTGACGTTGCATTGCGCAACCTTCCACTCACTGCTTTAGTACCCTGTAGTCATTTAGTCAGACGCCCAGGCTGTGACACACCAGACATGTGCTGACTGACACCTTCCACCATAACCAACGCATGCCTCTCACTTACATTACAACTCATAGAGAGGCCCCAAAATACAACTCTGATGTACATTCTGATTTATGCCTCATAGGCTGAATTATGGTGACAAGACACAAATGGAGCCTGGTTGTGTTGTCTTGTTGTTTTCAGACTCTGGGAGCTGACGCAGAGCCCATCCAAGCTATCGCTAGGCTATATCCACTGCCCAGGAGGCCATGTGACTGTGCTAATGCTGAAGAATGCTCTTGTGAATATAAATAGACCTGGCTGGCAAGACAAATTCGCTTTCATGGCTGAGGAGGGGGAAAACAAGCATCCCTTTGACACAAAAGTTCCACCATTATTGTAGTGGAGGCCCCCCATCTCCAAGTCCCAAGGAGTCAGTCCTAATTGTGTGTTTGTGTCTCGCTGAGGCTTGTGTTCCTGGCTAGTGGGCAGAGGCCAGTAGCAAACACATCCACATCTAACTGGTTGGCTGCCACATGTGGGTCACTGTTACACCCATGGGCTGTGTGTGAAATACTGCGACCTGCAGAGAATTGCCCATACCTGGCCAATCAGCCTGCTGTCTGGCCCAGTGAAGAAAGTTGCTATAGGTGTGCTAATTGTTAAATCCTTTGAAACGACAAGAGCTCTGACTGTAAATAGATGTTCACAGGAGATGTTGCTGATTGTGCACTGTTAGGTATGGTACCTTTTTTTGTAACTTATAGCTGCAGTCTATTGTAGTTCATGTTTTCCCTAGTCTCTGTCTCTCTCTCTGTCTCTGTTGTTGTCTCTATCTCTCTGTCCCTGTCTGTCTCTCTCTCTCTCCCGGCTCTACAGCTGATCACAGCTGATCACTACAGCCTTTGAAGAGGGCGTGGAGAACACAGTATTTTCCCAGCAGCTGGTCAGTTTCTATATCTGAAAGCACAGGCCTGCGTCATAGGAAGGGTCGATGGGAAACCAGACCTCTGGGGGAAGGCAGTCCTACTGTATATATACAATGTAGATTTCCAAAAGGCCAATCACCTATTCTGTCAATCACCCTTGAGTTGTTTCTTTTGGACTACTTGCATTTGAATGGTTGTCTTCCTATTCTTGTGTGGAGCTTAAGGGTTTTTGAAAATTCCCAGTGAGTAGAAGTCTTCGGGAAACCTTCACAACAACCGATCTGTATCTCCCCTCTTGGCCTCTCAGAACGCATTGTGTTAAGAGTCTGGCTTGTAGTCATGGACCCCTTTAATTCAACTCCCCAGAGAAATAGTTAAAACAAAGACCACAAAAACACATTGAATGGGTGTGGTTTCAATCTCTTAACCCCTAACCGTCAATAGCACCGGCATGTAGGCTAATGCAAGTCCACCCATTGTCTCCTCATTGCCTTGAATGGAAAGGATTAGCTTAATATTTTGACACCCATTAGAATTACAGCAACTGTTCCAACCAGGCCGGTGTTGGTCATTTCCTGGAGATGAGCTAAAATGGGTTGTTTGCTGGTAAGCTTGAGCTGTGGTATCATGACCACTGGTTCAACGCAGCAGTGTCGCAAAGGATTCTAAGCATTTCAAATCGTGTTTCGAGTCCGCCCATCACTACTTGATACTAAGGTGAAGGATAGTGGGTGAAAGTTTGAACCACCATGGAGCAGATGTTTGGAATCTGCACACTAAAACCCAATGCAGGTCTGTAGTTTAGTATCACACAGGCAGTGTCGTAGCTGTACATCAGGTTCACATTTAACCCATTCTTCTTCATAAGGATGATCTCTGTCATAATAGGGAGCTCTTCTTTGGCTATATTATAAGCAGTTTTGAATTTAATTGTCATTTCCGACTCCTCACTGCTTCAGTTGGCCGCTGCCTGATGCTGAAACACCGTGGGGAGGGGGGCTTCTCTGCCGGCCAGCACCTGTCGCAGCACAGGACGTGTTTCTTAGATACATTGTGCTTTTTCAATGTTTAGATTTGGAATGTCGATGCTCTGAATGCAAATGCACTGTTACCAGCCATGCTTTGCCCGCACAATAAATGCAATGCATTGTGTTGGCCGTTTTATTATATCGGACCAATGGAAATTGGACACGCCATTCTTTAACATGCACACACACACAGAGACACGCACGGCACATATGCAAGATGTACATCCTGCTATATGCTGACAAAATAATCTACTGAGAAAATGTTTACAATATAGAAAAATATGTTATATACTGTATATTCATATTAAATTATATTATTATGAGTTTTAAACCAGACCTGCTAAATTTCAGGCACACCGGTGCGACCAATGAAAATGTAGTCACACTTTTTTGGTCGCATGCAGGTCACCCTGGAGCTCTGACCGTTGTCTGGGCATTATCAAAATCAAATGGCTTTAATGGTGGTGAAACACAAACTCACTAGAGTTAGGCTAGCCCAATATCCTCCACTTGTTAACTCTTAAACCTGTCCCTTACAGGACTCGGTATGTTGTGTCAGGAACACACACTGATTTTAATGGCTGCACTGTCAAGTTTCTCACTTTCTTCTCTTTTCGCACAATACCATCCCCTAATCATTTAACTGCCTGTGTGGAAGTGAGTAGCCTGTAGTTAACATGATCTCATTACCACACACCCTGTGAATATACACCTCCAGTTCCACGTGTTTTGTGTAGTTTAGAACTTGACTGACGCTTATACAGCCTACTTTTCACCAGAGTGTATTTCTCATTTAAACACCTTCTTGAACGTGCCCATAGATTCAGGGCCATCAGTCTCACAGTGAAGATACATTTCCATACTGGTGACAGGCTGTTTAATGACTGTGTGTAGTGGTAGGTGATAGGTCAGGAACATGAGCTGTCCAGATAGTGAAACATAGGCAGTAGGCTCATGGCTTGTTATGAGCTTTTAATATTGATTTAATTAGTCAGCTGGCTGGTTAACATGCTCCCCTCTATGTTAATTTCCCCTTTAAACTGAACTGCCATGTGCAATTAGACACAGTCAAGGAGCATAATTATGAATATGTCATGTATAGGTAGATGAAACATGGAGAAGCCAATACTAAGCTAGGCTTCTTTTATGGTACGTGCTTATGTATAGATTAGATTAGATTGCACTTTATTGATCCCCTCTGAGAAATTCAGATGTCATAGCAGCAATTGAAGTGTTTTATGCTACTTGTTCCTATTGAAGTATTTAGCTGATGAAAGACTGCATTGTATAGTTGGTCTGACTAATGTTGACAACATTTTTTACTATTGTAAGTCGCTTTGGACAAAAGCGTCTGCTAAATTATGTAATGTAATCTCTGCCAGAAATAGGGAAAGATAATAAAACACAGATAATAGTAAGTACAGGTAATGGAGGATAATATAAATAATACACTATACAAAATATGTTTGTATATGGTGTGTTGTGAACTTGCTGACAACATTTAAATGTTGAAGTTAATGGGCAACAGAACACACAGATGACATTGATTGCTGTTGATGTGCGTGGCTCAGTGGCCTTCAGGTCAGGTCTGTGCCGCATCGCTGACCCTGTATCTCTTTACTACAACGCCGCCACAGTGAAACCTGATACCCCACACTCACTTTCACTGCTCTAATAACCTCTGGTTACCCAGCAATGCTGAAACACTGGTTTGTCATGCATCCAGCCAGCACACTCTCAATGACCTCCCTTTTTAAAATGTGTATTTTTTACAGTGCACTGAACCAAGTCAGACTCAACATACTGACCTGTTTACACACCTGTCATAGTTAAACGAAATGTGTTGGAATGGACAGTGACAGAGTAACTTACTTGGGCTAATATAACAGCTTGTTATTAACAAAGAAATAAAAACAGAACAGTGTATAGCTCACTAGTAAGACAGAGAGTCCAGCTGATGAAGAAACTACATGTTAATCAGTCTAGGTGATAGATGGCAGCTGGCTAGTCTGAACAGAAATTAACCTTGGATTTGGCCTCTCACCTCAGGTGGTCTCTCATCTACTCACCTAATGCCACACACCAGGGAGACTCGTACACGAACACATGAGCTGTTGGCTAATGGCACATAGGTGTATAGTGTGCTTTGGATAGCCTAATGTGAGAAAGAACTGTTTATCTCTGCTGGCTAGTAACAGACAAACCAGGGATGAACCATCCACAATTGTTTGCCACTCATCACTTTGATGACGTGGTTTGCCATGGATTTATCCACAAAACAGTTTATCACTGCATCCTAAGAAGGTTTGTAATAGTCTCCACTCTCCAGGGAAATATTGTGACCCAAATTGGTGTGGGAAAGTGTGATGTGTGAATGATAGCATAGACGAGAGGCGGGTGTCAAGTTTTGATGAAAGGTGCAGTAGGGTGTAAATCTCTGATATGGCCTGGCTTACAAAGACACATTTAGTGTGCTGTGTTGGAGGCTTTTGGGTTGGAGAATGTGCTCTTTCCTAAAGTATTGCTGTCTGATGGAGCAGAAAGTAGAATTTAGCTCTCCATTCTGTAACTGCTCCCAGCTCAACACTCCACTCTACTCACACAGCTGGCCCAAGAGTGCTTTCTCTCAACCAGTATAGAATATACTGAATATCTATAGTCATCATCTTGATAGGCTAACACAGGAGATACACAGCTTTGATTTGCAACCCATAATTGCACATGGCAATGCTCCAAGTTAACTGATTTGTTTGACTGTAGGTGTAACCTAACTCTTGTTCTGTGCTAACATGCAGGCACTGCCTGATCCTAATCCTGGTAATGCTGAATACCCTATGCAGAAATGTGATGCTGTATGCAGTATGTGCGCCAAGAGGAGAGTATGTAGGCCCAAGACTAACTCTGTCATTGACTAATATTTGTGTTTTGAGTCAGATGAGCTTTAGTCAGGCCTGTTTGTGGAGTTTTCCTAGGCTGTGAAAGTTCCACTTCCCCAGTCTCTCTACTGGCCTGCAGTTTTCTACAGCCCTCCAGAGACCATTTGCTTCCTGTCTCTCTGAAAGCCCCCACATGGACTGGCTGAGTCCCAGTGGACTCTTGGAGTGCGAGATGATGGTGCTGATGGTAGGAGGCCCTAGAAACAGCCTGGTCAGTGTTGCATGTTTTGCCAGTTCAAACATATAATACGGTAGACAATACATGTAGTTAATATACAAATGTTGGAATCAGTACCTGTACAAAAATAAAATACCCCCTGAATGAGAACTGGTTGTTGGTGTCATTTCACAGCTTCCATTCCAGAGATTGAGCTAGGGAAATAAGTTGTAGCACCTACTTTTACTAATAAGCAGGTGCCATTATGTGGCCTTGGTGTCAGACTCATTCATTTGCATTTCCTGTCACGTGCTGTGTATTCATGCTTTGGCACAGTCTGTTGTTTTTGTGTGTTTCTGCTCAGGCTCTATAAATACGATTCTGTGGGTGACGCCAGTTCCTCTTCTCTCAACCCCTATGTTTATGTGTGTATTTTCATGTGCGCACTGTGGGTGTTTATGGAAGTATTTTTGTTTGTTGGTATGCTGTCTCTGTCCTTAGCTGCTCTGTGTCTCCTCACTGTCATCCTCTTCTCATCAAGACCCTACGGGAGAATAGCTTTCTTTTGTTGAACTCATGATATTGAGTGGAAACAGCATTGTACATGAATACCAAATATACATGTCACAGGCAATAAACCACTAATACACAAAGACAGCTTTGTGTAAATCGAACAAACATTACTGGCTCGGAGCCCGACGTTGACCTCACAGCCTTAGAAGACAATCCTACACTACAGGATGGGATTGAGAGCCTCAGTGCGGACATTTTTGTCATCTGTCCTTTAACAAATCCACACTTTCATGGCCAGATGGAGCGATGTGGTCATTATTAAATCAGATGTAACCCTGTGTTAGGTTTGATGTGATCTGTGCCAATAGGTGGTAGTCTAGGCAGTTTATCTTACTGAATTGTGTGTGTGTGTCTGTGTGCATGTTTACAGTCATGTGAATGCAAGTGACATGTGACATGTAGGTGCCTCTGTGTACAGGGAGAGGAACTGATACTGTGAGTCAAGAGGAAACGGTAGGCGATAACAATGGCAATGTCACTTCTTCCCGGAGCTGGATAAAGGCAGCCTGAGCTATACTGTAATTACTGAGCACCCTCAGCGGGGGGCTGAATGCAGAGCGGGTGGCACAGGGTAGATAAAGACGTGTGTGTGTGTGTGTGTGGGAGGGGGGCGGTGGTCTATACGTGGACGTGTGTTGTGTATTTGCAAGCTAAACATAGGACCGCACAAACTAAATTAGATCAGCTGACATTAGTATTGTTGCCACATCCTCAAGACAGAGAAGTCAGAAACCCATTCAGCCTAACTCTACAATAGCCTATTGTCAGTTCAGTGTGAAAAGGGGTAAAGCTTTGTTCACTCACAATCTTGGTGTTGTTGAATTAAGCTTTCGTTGCTTGGACGGTTAATCAGCTGAAATTCCTAATGCCTTTCAGTGACACAGCCCCCCAACTACTTAACTGTACTTTAATGCACTTTACTGACTTTAATTTGATTTTGTGTGTGTGTGTGTGTGTGTGTGTGTGCGCGCATGTGTGCTGTCGGGGGAGGGTTGGTGGGAGGTTCAGTGTTAACTCTCCTGTCCGGACTCTCCAGTCTGCTAGCATCAACTATTAGCCCCCATGGGGATTCTTCAACTAGCCACTGGTGAGTGTCTAACACAATATAAAACTGTATTTCGATGTTAAATATAATAATAATAATAATGGCAATGTTAATAAATAATCTAAATAAATAATAAATATACAGAAAATGAACTATATCCTTATATATATCGTTATCGGGATAGGAAATTACCCATATCGTGATAGAAGATTTTGTCCATATCGAGCAGCCCTAGCGGCTAGAATTAATGGAATTGAAGTGTGCCTTACAGTGAAGCACTATTTTAAAATCAATGACATTAACAATTATGATTAACAATCAACATCTCAATAACTAGTACAATAATCAGCCAGGGTTATAATTTCAGCTATAATTGTACAACCCTACCAGCATGTGGCTGGTGACAATTTCAGATGCTTTGATGGCTTCAACTTTTCCAAGGTCATAGGTCAGCTCAGCATGAAGTGATACACACCACACATAAAACATGCAAGGGCTGCATTAACACAAAATGCTCTAATGCACTGGATCAGCCTGGAGAATGTCTGCAGATTAAAATTGAAATGGTCAATATTCATAATGGAAGGATGGATGACTTCTACTATAAAGCCCCTTTAAGTCAGAATGTGGTTTAGCTAGCAATGAATTGGTTTGACTGGGAGTAATGTGTGTGTATGTGCAAGAGAGACGGGGTTAGTTGGTGTGTGTGTGTGCATGCATGCCCCATCTGACCCTGGGCCATCAGCTGTGAGGGGATCAGCTTCTCTATGTCTTGCCCTGAGGTCAGGGTTCAACACCAGCAGTTTAAAGGAAGAGTCAGAGGGTCACTGTCGTCTAGTATTTAATGAGCTCTGGGACAGCCATATTGGTTGCCCTGTTTATAATACCAACAAAGGATTATGATGATTGCTTATAGGCATGTAACCTTTGCCATTGATGTTGTGTATTTTAAGACACGTGCACATACACAAATACACACACACTTTCTTCTATATACCCTGCAGCTCAGTGTCCACCTTCAGAAAACTGGGGAAGCTTGGAGGTCCATCATATGTGGAGACACACAACAACCACACACACTCACAGGCCGGGTTTGACACACTGACATACATCTCACTGAGAAGGCCTGCCATGCCACTCCACTGCAAGCTAAGTCAGCACTCATTCCTCCAAGTACTGTAGCACCCCTTAACCTGCACCAGCTGTGTATACACACACACACACACACATTTACACACATAGACTTGCTTCCTGTGCCTCAGGGGAGTTTTTGGCCAATGAGATTGCCCCTCTGGCCAGTTGGCCCTCTCTGTTAGTAGGGTGTTCTCCAATCAGCACATTCCTCTTTCTGTAGACGGACACAGGGAGAAGATTTTGGCAGCGTGCACACAGGGTGGGGTAAAGCTCATATCCTGTCCCCTGACCTCTCTTTACATGCACACACACACACACGCACGCACACATACACTCACTGTACTGTTTGCTCATGCTTATGCTCACACTCAAAACACCACATTCTTGCTCTCAAAACATACAGCTTTTCCTCTGTTTTGAACCAGCTGTCACAGTCGCTCTCTTTCATTCACACTTGTGGTGCATTCTAACCCAGAGCCGCTGCTGTCTCTCTGCCCACTCTGCCTGCCCACTGCCAACCACAGTACCAGTGTGGTCGTGCCAGTCTGCGCCTGTTGATATGTCCCA
>OMOT01004683.1:5173-27469 GCA_900312575.1 Acanthochaenus luetkenii
GCACTGTTAAAGGAGGATGTGGTGAGGAACTCAAATGCTACATGCTAACTGCACTGCCAAGCATGCCTCCTCTCTCTCTCACACACACACACACACACACACACACACACACGCACGCACGCACGCACACACACACACACACACACACTCACACACACACACACACACACACACAATGAGTACAGACAGTAGCATGTGTGACAAGTAATTATCTCTCTGTGTACGTGCCATGATGAACACAAAGGCTATCTCTTACATTTGGCCCTCCTTCCCAGTTGTCTGACCATTGTGCCAGTGGTTTCTGCCGCTGGTTAATGACAGCAGTAATGGTTGATGTCATTACACTGACGCTGTACATTCTGGTGTCTCCCTGATACTGTACATACTGGTTACTACAGACCCTGAGAGGACGAGCTGAGTTGTAGATACAACACGCTGTAGATGTTGCATAATCGGACAAACCATAGTCTATTATCTCCTTGGACATTCGGCTAATTGAAAAAGGTTAAGAAAAGAGAACAAATCCTGGCCATGGAATCAGCGATTTGCAATGTTATTATGATTGTTAATAATCTGATTATCTTTAATTGCTATGAAAAAATACTAGCAAAAGAACGGGAAAAGCAAAATGTACTGTACAATCTTCTTGGTCACTGATCCTATGTGCTGCAGTAAAAAAGCCATTGCAAACCCCAGCAGAACAGATATAATTGATAATGACAAGCTTGCAGCTGTGCTGATGTTTAATATATTCCTCTGTCCTCTATCCTCGCTGGGATTGCGCCAATATCGTAACACATACAGTAGCTGTACTTAATATCTGCTTCCTTCCTGTCTGTAAAGTGGACTTTATATTTGATTTATAATAAAATACAACAAAGACTAATCTATACCTGAATAACGAGGGTCCATAAAGAGCAAGTCTGCAGCATAGAAGTACGTAACTTTTCTTACTTGTGTGGTGATAAAACTGTGCTAGTGACATTTGTAGTGGTCCGTATGGAGCGAGAGTTGCCTCAGACAGCGGTCTGTTTGTGAGGGCAAGACTGCAGTTCGGGAGACAGGCATGTAAGACATGTGGCATGGCTATGCAATGAGCATTGACCCTTTATACCCATCGTAGACTGTCCTGTGGGTTCTTGGTTAAACAGCAGGGAGAAGGAATGTTGTAGTCAAACTCTTTCTGTGTGCTTTGCTCTTTGGGTCTGTGACTCCTCCTCTCTGTCTGAAGGTTATGTCGATCTGAAATTAAGACAAACAGAACCAGAAAGCTCTCGGTAGTTTTAGTCCGATTTCTCAACCCGTGAAAATCCTCTTGTCTCCATCCAAATGTATTTTATAAAGTTTTTCAATTTCCAGTTAGTAACCAGACGCTACCACAATAGAAAACAACACAAACACGCAATACAAAACTGATGTTGACTAACTGCACAGCAATTTTGAGTTTGCAGATTGCAGTGAGGTGCAGCACATATACACGCTAACAATCGGACAATGAATGGACAGACTGCAAAGCAAGACTCAAAGCCAGTGACACATTCATGCATGGATGTATCAATATATATAACCATCTTCACACACACAGACACACACAGCACACAGCACACAGCACACAGCACACAGCACACAGCACACAACACACAGCACACACACGTGAGCAGTGTTAAACAGTGACGCAAGCACAGCCCATAAAGACAGTGTTTGGACTCAGCTGCATGCCAACTCAGGGCAGAAGACACAGAGTGCAGTTTTATTGGTAATCAGAGAATGTGACTTCACAGTAACACCCATTACATAGAACAGGCACATGTGCGCTGTCCTGCAGACGCTGGCCAGTCCCGTGGAGTCTTGCTGAAATAATCGACTTTGATACAGAATCAACCGCACACCCAAGAATGAAGGTTCTGTAAGCGAAGGCATAACATAGGAAGATAAAAATGCAAAGTGTGCGGATAGCATTGTTCTCTTCCTATGAAATAATCTACATAAAATGCTATACTTACTTTAGTTCTTTTAATGTGGGGAAAGCACAACTCCCATATCATCCCCTCTACGGAAATGTGTTCTGATAGAATCTGACCAACAGCTAATTGCCATCAAAAACTGGAGAGTAGAGTATTTGAAGCAGACATTCGCAAAAAAGCCCGGCAGAATGCAGTGCAGAACAAATGAGCACATGTTCACATTAAAAAACCAGATGTGGAAGTGACTTGGTCATGATAATTGGAAGCAAACTTCAAAACAAATGCACAGAGTTCAAAAGGAGACCCTCCCCTGCTTCCTCTGTGGACGTAATGACTCTCCGCCACACTCCCCGGGCACAATGTGACATTCATATCACTCCCACGACAACACTCTCGCGTGCTCTCTCGCTTTCTCTCCCCGTCTCTCTCATCCACCCCTTGTCTTTTCATTTATTTTTTTATAATTTCCAGATTTGTTGAAATACCAAGGACTTATTGTAATACAGTACGTACGAGGACAAAATGTCTCATTCCAATAGTTACGCCCACAGTATGGACCAAGTGAGGATGGAGGGATAATCAATGAGGACATGGATATCGCTTTTTTTTCTCTCAAACATATTTATCATATTAACAAGTTGTAAGCAATGAAAAGATTGCGAGTCACCGTAAAACAGTAAAAACACACCTCGGGCAATTTAAGAGTCGTGAAACAGGCCATTGCCAGACACTGCTAAATTGTCAGTCACGCTGAACGCATGGACAAGGACCCTGGCATAAGTTGTGCCTGTGCACTGCAGTAGAGTCGTGACAAATGAGAGGACATTGACTGGGATCCAGGTGACGTTCTCTGGCTGGCTGCCTTTCCTCTGCCCACCCTGGGGAGTCATTTCACACTGTTGAGAGGCTGCTCCGCACATCTTTCAAATGGAGGGAAGAAGCAGCTGGAATGGATGGTAGCATTTGATTTCCCATGTGTGCGCCTGATGATACTTCAAGTCTGGTGGATCACAGAACTGGGAGTTGAATGAAAACGGCGTCACGAGGTGAAATGGTCTAAAACCACATCTGCTATGTTAGTTTAAACACGAATCTCGAGAACGACTTGTCCTCTCTTTTCTTTTTGCCCCTCTTCGTTCTCTTCCTCTCTTGTCCTCTCGTCAGATGGTATGAGAAAAGTGGGGGAGGCAACAGACGAGACGCCGGTAGTCTCTGATGTAGGGACGGTTCCAACCCTATCTGTTTCTGGGTAATTCTCACAAGGATTATATACGGTCATGTTGCTGTTTTTTGACAGGCCAATTGAACGGCACTAGCTTGTTTTTTCTCCTAAGATAGGACCCGGAGCAATGGAATATGCTTTGTCTGCTATCATCAAAGCCCACAATAATCCCCCCGGCTGGGAAAAAAAAAAGTGAGTTTCATGATATAGACAAGAGCGGAAGAAAGTGAAAAAATAGCATTTTTAATGTAGGTTCAACCAAGTTAACCTTTGAACCAGTCCTGAATGTTAACACTCTTCAATTCTGACTGGTAATACCCCCCCCACACACACACACACATAAGGAGGCACAATCATACAATAGCTTTCCTATATCAAAGCCCTACTCATTAGCATATCTTATGCAATAAAAGGATTTCTGCTGACCAAAGCAAATTGCAGTCTGTAGCTCCTTCGAGCTTCTCTCGATGCACCACCCTCTTCCTCACAGGGAGACATGCCGGTGTTAGAATCCGTTACACCTCCTCCCATGACGGTTTTGGCTCCTACATTCATTTATATCTGTCAGTGTGTCAGGTAATCGAGCTGAGGAGAAGCACCAGGGCCGTGGTGTAGATCAGGTTCTATGAATGAGCCCATTCTCTTCATATTTGCATGGGGTCAAAAGTCAAACACAAGCATGTTGAACTTGCCTGCTGCATGCATGCAGATATAAAGGGGCAAATTGCCATGTGACAATTACCAACAATCATAATGACTGAGGCCAAATTGTACTCAATTACTTTTGATAAACATGTCGATAGTGAGAACATTTATGGGATCAGGCTATTCTAAAACTATTTATTCTCAAAATTGGGCACAGCGTGTCTGAAAATGACACCATGACAGTATATATATAATATGATATATGTGCTATATCATTGATAATCAATCAAATCCTCATAAAATATGATCTGTTAAGTTAGTACTGTGGGTTATATATTTAATAACATAATGATTATGGATGTTTTGAGACATTACCCTTCTACTCTTACATAAAGATTTGAATTAGAATCAACGGATAACTTCACACATATGTATAGTGACTCATAAGATATGGAAAACAAGACATGCAACATTGATTAAGAATGCACAGGTGAGAGCACATTTAAACAAATCACTACAGAACACAGAAGGAGGCGATCTTTGATAATGGATTTCTGAAACTCACTGACCTTACTAACTATGATTTCTGTTATTCTTTGCTTTTAAACTGATGAATAATAATATTCCTGCATACTAGTGAAATTGTGTTTTCACAGACCATAGTTAGTTAGTTTAGTTAGTTAGTTATTTTATTGACACAAAAGAATAAAACATTTGGGTCCAAACAATACACCAAAAAATCATATAGACAATAAACCCATAAGTAAAAATATTAAAAGGTAATACTATTAACAACACAGAATCCCATCACTCAGTGTATAGAAACTCGCTGGTGATCCAATAGCGCAAGGCAAGCGTGTAGCATAACCTAATTGTACTTTGTGGCACAATTTCGGAGAAGAAAGATATACATATTTTTAGTGATGCCTGAAGGACACAATCCGGGGAGCGGTATTTGTATATTTTTGTAATTAAAATGTTTTGTGTGAAATGTTCTATTTGTTTTGTGGGCCATTTATGAAATCCGCAGACAATCCAGCCACCCACAGCAACTGAGAAAATGAAATTCCAAAGTTATTGTCAGAGTCATCATCATCATCATCTTCAACCGCTTATCCGAAGTCGGGTCGCGGAGATCGCAGCTCCAGCAGTGGCCCCCAAACTTCCCTTTCCCTGGCCACAGGAACCAGCTCTGACTGGGGGATCCAAGGCGTTCCCAGGCCAGCGTGGAGATATAATCCCTCCACCTAGTCCTCGGTCTGCCCCGTGGTCTCCTCCCAGCTGGACGTGCCTGGAAAACCTCCCTAGGGAGGCCACCAGGTGGCGTCCTGACAAGATGCCCGAACCACCTCAACTGGCTCCTTTCTACGCAAAGGAGCAGCGTCTCAACTCAGAGTCTCTCACGGATGACTGAACTTCTCACCTTGTCCCTGAGGGAGATGCCAGCCTCCCTCCTGAGAAAACACATCTCGGCCGCTTGCATCCGCATCCCGTTATTGTCAGAGTCCCAAAGTGAAAGGCCGGTCAGAGGTCAGAGACAATCAGTATCATTCAGTAAAGGTGACAAAGCCGGAGACTGAGATCGATATTGACTCTCTGTGTACCTACATTCTTCCTATTGGGAGGCCTGAGGCAAAGAACAGAACCTATCACTTTTACAAGGATGGCAGGATCACTCTGGGTCTTTCATCTCCCTGTACTACTACCAAGAGTACAAATGAAAGGAAGAAAAAGTATGATGCCTTTGGAGTAAAAGAAAAATACATCCATTTCATAGGGCGGAATGAGTAAACGTCTTTTATCCGGCTGAGCAAGCTCAGTTGTTTTTGTTTGTTTGTTTTGAACAAAATGTAAGAGAAAAATAAATCCATGTCGCTTGCAGAAGCGTCAAGAGTGACTTTTACGAGAAGGTTTGTCAGAGTATAGACACAGACACTTGTTCCTCAGAGCGCACGTTAGACACTCTTCTCGTTACATGTGATGTGCATTTGAACAGGTAAATGACAGCACAAGGAAATCACAAACATTCTGTGCATCACTTTTTTTCTTTCTTCAACCAGCCATATACGAACAGGCCTGATACGTTCCTGCTTAGCGTTGCCATTATTGAGCTATGATTGGCTGTTCACATTGACCCCAGCACATCATCCATCACTGCCGCCTCCAGGTGACCCAGTTTTTTCCTCCCCTTATTAGTCTCTGAAGGGCCAGTGCCATGATGGATGTCACCATAGGGATATCGTTCATCTCACAGGGGGCTGGTAATGGGGTGGGACCACCTCCGCATTCAGTTACTAAGATGAAGAGAGGGAGAGAGCACAAGAGAGGGGTGGGGTGGGGTTAAACAATAGACCGTTTAAGGCCGTATTTGTTATGATAGAACGGGGACTGATGCTCTCCATTGAGTAAGATGCGTGTCAGCCACTCTCGCTCCAAGGAACACGCTGTTCTGTGCTGAAGATGATTACACACAGCTCCTTTATAAGCCCACAGAAAGGATGCGCTTGGTGTATATTGCATTTCAGGATTCTGCAAGACAGATAGCTGCAGTAGATTCATCCAAGACAACATATCCATTCTGCCCCATTTATGGTTCAACGTGCAACTTAAGAGAGCTGTTGTGGATAATAAATAAAGTCTAAACAGCAGGTGGAGCTGTCTGTACGGTTAATGGACCCAGAACAAGCCTCCTTTTCTTCAAAATGAAGTAGACAACAATGCATAGTAAAATAGATTGCCTGGGTCTGAATATACTGTGTCTTGTTAACAAAGCACCGTCTGCAGTACATCATTTAATTCCAATTCCTACATTTCCATCAAGGAGTCCTTGTTCATGAAGAACACTGTAAGATAAGATAAGATGTGATGAAACTGTAATGATCCCTTTGGATAAATTGGGCCATTGTAACAGCAAATATAAATAAGATAAAGCAAAGAAAGAAAGAATAAATAAATAAGAATAGAGCAAATGGGGTTGTACAAAAATACAAAAGCAAGAAGTTCAACACTAGAGTTTATTGAGTAGAAATGTATGGATTACAGTATTAAGAGGTCAGAAATAGCACCAGTAGTAGTTGTAGAACTAACTCAGACAAAATAATATAGTAAATAATTTGCAGTTTGAAATCAATACGTGATTAGGAAAATGTCTGCAGGTGAGATATAAATTATTGGATAATATAAATCTAATGCTTTAGTGAAAATGTATTTTGAATGTATTTTTGAAGGACTGTTTATTTTCATTTTTACAACAGACAACAGAACATCTCAGTGCACAGTGCAATCAAGCGCAGTGTGACACAGTGAACGGCAGATGACGCCGTTGGACTCACCATGCTCAAATTCTCCTGTTCCCCTCTTTATACGGCAGGAGTCAACGGGTTTTGATTAAGGAAGCTGGTTGAAACGGGGTAGATGGTTGCAATCACTGCTCTCTGCATGCTCATTATGTATGCACCGCAGTGTCTCTCCTGACCTGAAATCACACTTTCTGTTTACATTTCTCTCTTTTTTTGATAACACTAAATAGAATATAAATAGTATGAGGAGCTGCTTTGGTAGTCCAAGGCTGTTCTAACAAAATGCTATTTACAGTTTAAGGGGGCTGCATCAAGGAAGAAGCATCAACAAGAGAGAGTGGGTGGGGAGGGGGATGTGTTCCATCCACCCACCGTGTGGTGCATTACATAGTGCTACACTGGGATAACTAGGTACATGAATAAATGTGTGCTGTAACAATGCTGCAAGAAAGTCCAGGTAGTACGGCATACATTGAATATGCTGGCACTCTGCTTCAGTCTGCTTCAATGGCGGCTCAGTCCGTAGGAAATATTAATATAAATGCAGTTCTGTGCTCTCAGGCTTTGTACGTTAGTCATTTGTTCCTTGATGTGTATACAGCATATGCAGCTGCATTACATAGGCAAATATATGATGTGCGCACACTGAATGTAAACCACATTAGGGGCATCTTCCTGATATTGAGTTGCAGCTTTTTGCACAATCCACATCTCAATTGTTTCAAAGCTTAAAAATCCTTCTCTAACTCATATGCTTCTCATTATATATATCTCCTCCTTTGTGGTTGATATAGATTTAATAAGGAAAATCAATACGGGATAATATACTAATATGTTATAAAATATATAGTTAATGAGTTTATTTGAATAGGAAAAAACAAGTTAGAAAATGAATAATAATAATAATTGTGAATAGATGAATAGGCGAGTTAGCATGAATAGTGATTTTGTATAGAAGTCATCAGCGGTTTCAAAGTGAAGTCCTCTGGCAAAGGAGGCGTGAGGGCAAATGCTGGACAGAGGTGGACATTTCCTGTCTTATGAGATGGGTGAAATGGGGGACGGGATTTGATGAGCTTGATGTGTCATTTTTACTCCCAAACAACCAGCCACTTCATTCATGGCACATTGAGACAAAAATTATAATAATAACCTGTATCACAAAACAAACTTCATGATGGTCTCCGTCTTTTGATCGAACCGTACTCTAACGGATCTTACGGATCTTAAAAGGAATCTAAAGCAACAGTAACTGTTCTGCTACGACAGGCTAAAACAGGTGATTCTAAATGTCACTAGTGAAAGACCCCTATCTGATAGTAATGATTAGACCCAGTGTGTCTCTGGTAGGTGTGGAATGCATCAGGCTATGCTCAATGTTGGTACACTCCCTCCATGTCCCCCGCTGCTCAGTTGAACTGCGAGGTCACTGCGCTCCAGCTAAAGCTCAGATGGTCTGGTAAGAGGAAATTACTTTTTTGACCATGATATTAAATGTACACGGTTGGTTTGGTTTTAAAGGTGGCCTTTCTCACTCTCTCCACTGGAGTGTGAAGTAAACACACAGGGGAAAGTCAACATTTTTTCCCCAGCTTCTCGATGTCCTCCCACACTCTCTTATTTGGACATCCCGTGCTCATGTTGTCTTTTTGTCTTCAGTTTGTTAAGATCTCCCCTTTCCCGCCTGATTCCTTCACCTCTTCAGCTCTGTTCGTTGAGGGAGGAGGGACGTGGTACTGAGCTACGCTCTTAACTCTCCCTGCACCACTGCTTTCTGGCCCTGCATTATTGAACATGCTGCAGCATGGCCAGAAAACAAGACAGCGGGTCAGCGTCACTGAAGCAGGAACAGTTGTATGGGACAAGCTACATTTTAATCAGGGTCAAAACTGTTCTGACACTCCAAATGACAAACATTCAGTGTGTGTGTGTGTGTGTGTGTGTGTGTGTGTGTGTGTGTGTGTGTTTTGGGTAGGGCATTACCATTTGTTAATCATCTCTGCTGGATCCTGTCTATCTTTTAACATCATCGATGATGAGCTCAAGGGGCTTAATCCCTATCAACAAGAGTTAATGGAAAAAAGGATTGCAAAGCAACATGCTCAGATCGAAGAGCCAATGCAACCCATTTTTCCCTAAATTGAAAACATTGGTAATAAAAACAAACACGGTTCTAGTGAACACATTGGATCCCCAATAAACCAGCACTGGGATACCACAATATAGAAGGCTGGGTTTCTCTCCTCACAAACCACATGACTCCAACCATGCACCAACCTTTAAATCGTCTCAGGCACACACCTCTAGATGAGAGGTAAAGAAGAACGCAGACCTCCACCAAGGAACTTATGCAGTTTCCCCGTATAAAATATGTTTTTTCCAGTACTTCGGAAGTATACAGCCATATAAATACGTAAAATACAAGAAATCACGGCGGGATATGATCTCTTGCAATTTAAGAGGCGGATTCTTCTGTGTCTTCAGCCATTTAGAGACTTGAGAAAAAGTTGCAGAAGTCGCTTCTTCACCCGCAAAGTATTGTGCCTAGCCCTCCTCTCGGACAGGTTTTGGTGCATTGCAGAGGAACCTTTATTCTAAAGAGCAACTTGACGTGAGCGTGCGGCAGCATAGATGCAACGTCATCAGCGAGGCAGCATTTTCTGCAGTTCCCAGCTACCTAGAGCTGTGTTTTGGGAAAACTACGGGTTTTATTGGAACTTTGATGGAACCGTCGTCATGATACCAAGGCCAAGGATAGATTGTGAAAGTTTGAGCCACCACAGATCAGCCGTTTGGAATCCGCACGCTATAACACAATGCAGGTCTGTAGTTTAGTATCACTATGTGTGTGGCTAAGTGTTCTCGAAATGCAGAAATCTCTGGCGCGCCGTGACGCTTTGTTTCACTCATTAGGTAGGGGAAAATTGGAAGGAAGCCAAATTAAAGATGCCCTCTATAGGGCATAATGGGACATGTGACTGGTAGCCTACAGATGAAACATTCAATCCACTAACAGAGAGAGAGAGAGATAGAGAGAGATAGAGAGAGAGAGATAGATAGAGAGAGAAGGCTATTTTGTGAAGTTGTTTTTCACCAAATAATCCAAATCGCCATTGCTGCAACGATGTGAATTAGCTATTTAGCTAATCCCATGTACCTTCCCGCCCCGCCGTTTACTTGTTTTGTCTCCATCATGTGTCATATACTGTGATTTGATTGGGCAGCCGAGCCAAGGGAAGCCAGAGACAGGTGGCTTTTTTTTACATTGACCTGACCATTCGCAGTCAAAGCAGTCTCATGATGTAGCCATATCTGATTGGTCAATTATTTAGATTTTTTGAACGAAAGGAAGCCAAATTCACTTGGCCTCCTCCACACGGACTTTAACATGATCGCTTCTCTGCTACTGCAGCAACGCAATACGCTCATTCACCTCAAGTGCAGCGGCGCTGTTTCTCATGAGAAACGGGGAAGACAGCCCGCAGCAACATGTCATGTAATACAAATGCAGAACACAGAACGAAACCACAGAAATGTTTCAATGCTTTTATTAAAATCACAATGATAGTTTGTAAAAATGGGAGAAGCATGGCGTCCCTTGGCATCCAGGAGAAATCGCCACTGCTAAGTTGTCCCATGACCTACTTGTCTACGTTTCATGCAAATCCGTTCATAAATTGGTGAGATATCCTGCAAACAGACAGACAGACAGGCGGGCAGACAGACCCTCAGACGCACAGACAAACAGACGGGAGGCGAAAACATAAACTTCCACCAACTCCGGTGGCAGAGGTAACCATCCATCTGATCGGTGCCACTGCTAGGCTAATCTCTAGGCCTACATCATATGGATCGTCTAGCCTTCCTTCCTGAAAGCCCCAGAGCTCTCCTATGCTTTCACACATGAGTAGGTAGATCGACCAACATCCTGCACAGTGCATCCTTTTTGTCCGTGACTGCATTGCACAGGTCAACCAAAGTTACAGCATTCCGGATGACTTATAATCGTGCAGCTCTTTCTTTCATCTGTGTTTTTTATTCAGTCTTTTCCGGACTATGACTATCGAGTCGGGCGTGTGATGCCCATACTTAAACAGTCTTAAGGTGGCAGGAACATCACCAGGAATGCCAAGGCAATTAATCCCATGGCCTGCTCCAGGTCACAAGGAGACGTACACGGGCGGAATTCCATTACTTCAAAGGAAAATGGGTCGGAACTTAGACAGGAGAACACAATACAGGCACTTAACATCTGCACAGAACATAGCGGATATTCTTTGTGGTCACTTACTGTCAGAACTCCCATCTGCTGCCATTTTGCTACGGCTATTTTGTGTCACTCCTAGTGAGTGTTTGGTTCAATTCAATCGTGGCTGCCAAATGCTGCAAGTGAACCTCCATAATGCGATAGATGCTCTAGAATCAGTGTACCATTTGTTAAATGAATATAAATGTACCATCTGCAGAGCTTGGATCGCTGGCCTCCATTTAAGAGCAGACACACTGAAATGGGTCGCATTGTTATACGTTTGTCCTGGAAAATCTAGCAGTGAGGAGACGCTATTTTAAGTTCTGCAGTACTTACATGAAGGGAACAAAAACATGTGGCCTAAACGTTCAAGCACTTACAGATGACTCATTATCCAATCACTGCCATACACCAGTGTATTAGATGATGCGGGGCTTAGGGGGGGGGAAAGCGGAAGCGATAAATGAATGTGTGTGTGTGCGTGTGTGTGATGATACCAGCAGAGTGAGTTGGGTGTATTATTTCCGCCTCCTCTTCTCCCCTTCAGGTGTTTTTAACAGCATCCGTGCGAACGCTTTGACTCCCTTTTTGACAGCCCTAGTGCTGTGGAGCCTGGATTGTGTCTGCTGTCTCAGAGTGAACGATGAGGAAAGAATTTGAAACCAAGCAACCAAATTAGAAATCTCAGGCAGACGGTCTGTTCTGTTGACTCAGACACATACTGAGAATGGACTGCAGCACAGATTATTATAGGACCCTCGTAATTATAAACAGACTGAACACAGACAATGTGCTCCACTACCACTATTTCATGAAGTGAATTGATCTGTACCGTAATTATGGAAGACGCGATTCAAGAAGAGCTTTTCCCATTGATCCAATAAGCTGTGATTTGACAAGTGCCAAGGTTTTAATTTTATGAAGGTTATTCACATGTATTACGGAAGAATTAGGAATATTTGGAGGTCTGCCGATGGAACCATGTACATATAAATAATGCTTTAAAAATTCCCCCAGATAAAGTTGTTAAGCTTTTCAGGCCACCAGCATTAGTTATGGCTGTATGGAAGACGGCAAAACCATCAGATAACAGGCTTATGTGCAAAAACTGGGCTGAAGATTTCTGTGTCCTGGATGCTGAGCGTCTTCAGAGCCTCATTTGTTGACATACAGTATTCACAGTTGGAGGCTGTGAGAATTGACTAATTACCCGTGTGTTCCATAGAGCGCTGTTTCCCAATCCAGTCCCCAGTCAAGTATCCCCTGTCCTGTACGTTGTCTTGCTCTCCTTTCGCACACCTGATCCAATTAAGGACTTCATGCTGATTGGTTGAGCAGTAGAAACACATCTACATGAACTGGGCTCGCATGAACAATAGCATCAACCTAAAACACACTGTTAAAAAAAAAGAGGTGTACCTTGCATTTCTGGGTTCATTCTTTTGTTTGCCGGTGGGTTTTTTCTTATTCCGGCGGATAACTGGCCACATCGAGATATTACCAGCACAGAGTGTGATAACAGAAAAATGTTCAACTATCTAGAACATCATTGGTAAACGTCAAGTTTTGGTGTCAGCCCCTCGGTATCAAAGAGTAAGGGCTTCTTTATAGACTCATCATTTTGTACCAACGTTCAACAATCATACAGGGAGAAATCTTTCATAGAAGAGGCAGAGATACCAATTTCTCCACCGACGGTAGCCTCAGTAGACCATAATGCTATGCAGCCACAAGACATTGTAATGGAATATAATTTTATACATCTGCTATGCACTGTTATGAGAGCTGCTGAATGTTATGACCAACAGAGAAAGCCTGTGCTTGGGACTCACGATAAGGAACAGGGAACAGGGCAGCTCCACATTCTAGATAGGGTGCAGACAGACAATATAATGATGCGTCACTCATTTCACATGTTAGGAATGTAACCCCCATCCTTGAACTGTATTATAAATGCTTATGAGAAATGATCTGAGAAGTGAGAACTGTTGTCTCCATGCTTGCAAACATTAATAAACTAGACTAGACAAAGAATGATTGTGTCTTCAAACTATATTGATTCATCTCACCAGTTGCTAATAGACAAATATATCAATGTGCAGTGGAACAGAAAGAACAATTTACAACCATTGGTTTTAATATTTACAAATTTGAAATATAAAAAAATATATTTATTATAAAATATTTACATTTCAATAGCTTGTTTCCCATATGTACATATGAACTGGTCCTATTACAAGAATATTTTCCCAGATTTGCAAATGTGTTTGATTTAAGCATTAGCAATAGTAAGATAAAAACTGAAGCAAAACATTTCTGGGAAAAATAGCTAAAGCTAGCATAGCCAGCCTGGAAAGAGACTGAAAACAAACTCAAAAAGAAATTCAAATAGAAATTGGAAATTATGTAAAAAGAAAAATGAAGGGATAATACCATACTTTAAAGAGATATACCACCTACACAGACTATATATTATATTTTTCTTCTCAACCTTTTCTCTGCAACCGTTAATTCATTTTCCTTGTACCCACGCCACATGCCAACAATTAGCTTATCCTCAATTTACAATGTCCCCCAACTACACATTGTAGTTTAATGCATTAAATATATTAGATCATTAAATACTTTTATTTTGGTATTTGTGATCATGATTAAGACATTTTGTGAAGGCACTGTGCATCAAAACTGTACAAGTTATCTAAAACAATGTTATGAATAGAGGAACTACTTTTTGTTGCACACTCTTCACATAGAAACCAAGGCTGTTGTGAGGGAGGTTGAGAACCATTGGATGACACCCGCAGGCCATTGTAGTAATCCAGAGTTGGTGAGAGAGTATTATCAACAAGCGATAATACTCGCAGGTCCTTCGTAATAGCAATTAGCCATTGTATTGTGAGGAGAGATCAGACGAGCATCAAGCGAAGACGTGTTGTTTGTGGACAGAGATGGGACGGAAAAACACTTTCCTCTGGCTGCCAATGCACAATGAGGAGTTGTGTAGAGCACGGCTGGCCACCATTCATTACCCTGACTCCTTGGCATCGTCGGTAGTAGGCTACTGCGAATAGGAGACATGCGGGTGTGCAGAAAACACTTTTTACCATAGTATTTCTTATATGGTAAAGAGAAGACATACCTCGAGAAAGGAGCGGTATCATCAAAATGTACTTGGACCTAAGAGGTAAATTGAGCTATAATCCTTATAACCCTTGTGGGTTATAAGCAGGACAGCTGCACCTTTTAAAATATTAGTTTAATACTTTTTGAACCGTTTATGATAGCACAGATCTGCTAGGGCCAGACAAGGCCAAATGTTTATTCATCAGTGCTGACCTTGTATTGTGATAATGCTTCTGCCTTTCTCCAATTGCTTGCTCCGCCCCAGGAGAATCAACAGACTGTCTCCCTGTCTGCTTCTCAACAGGAGGAGAGTGTGTAAACTGATCCAGACCTTTCCCCCTACATTATTTTCCATTGTATTGCATTTCCATTGGCTGACATGATGTAAAGAAAAAACATAGCCGCATTAATCATCTATTTTCAATCGTATTCACGTTCGTATGTTGATGAATCCCAATCACTGGTAAATGGGAAGCTCGTTCACGGGACCTTCATTATCATGAATTAACATAATGGCACCAGCTCAGAAATGTCATATAAGGCAAAGGAGAACACCCACATTCATAATCTTCTTCACAAGGGGATAGCTAATGGTTGCAGTGAAGAGGTTGGCGAAACAGCTGTCCAACAGCACCACCCTGAAGGAGTAAAATCTAATATGTAGTCGTCGTAGGTGGCATATACCTTTAAGAAGCCTGACTTGGACTGAAGTCATCACACTGCAGTGTGTGTGGGCATCCATGTGTGTATACGTGTGTACTTGTGTGTCTATGCCAAACGTCCTCTGCAGGTCAGAAAATTATTTTATACAGAGACAGTTACTCGCTCAGACAGAGCATAGGTGACAGATATGCATTATGCATGGGAGAGGTAGAGGAGGTATGATATAAAAAGAACACTAACATATTCATGGTTACACATACAGTTGAACAGAGGCATACTGTAGTTGCCTGTGCAACATTCATTAATGGTCTTATTTAGACAAGTACACTGTGCAGTCACATTACCATAGCAGAATGCATGCGTATATATATAGGACACACACACACTCTTGTGAGCTTTTCTACATGTACAACCCACCCCCACCACAACTGGCTTCTTCTTCTCTCTCCCTCGGGCTCAGATGGCAGTCTGAAGCTGCACTTTAGTGCCCACCGGCAGAGAACAGCTTTAAAAAGGAAAGTCTCAGGTCTCGCCATCTGTTGTTCTGTTCTAGGCCGGGCAACGAGAGCTACAGTAAAATTGCTTCAGTGATCAAAAATTACAAACCTGATGTCAGCAGCAGTACCATATATCCAGTAGTCAGCTGCCTACGTCTCCCAGAGTCCCACAGAGAACTCCTTGCAGGTTCACGTTTGTCCTCCTTTGTTTTCTTGATTGATATTGTAGCTATGGTGTTAACTATCCTCCATCGGTACATGTGTTGTGGATGTGTCTAATTAGCTGTAGAAGATTAATGATGCAGATTAATTGGCAACAGGAATGTGCACCCACTCCTCAGTGTATTGAGTTCATTTTATGGAAATCAGGGTGATAATGTCACTCTCTTTTGTCTCTTACTTTAAAAATGTTTGTTGTTGTTGTAAAGGTCTGGTTGTTTCTTAACTTGTTCCTACATAAGGTACTGGGTTGGGAAGGCTCGCCTGAACAGACATACAAAATAAAAACAAGAATAGCGCCCAAACTATCAGGTCTATATGCAGAAATGTAAATTGTAATCATCGCCTAAAATGTCTCCTAAATTAGACAGTTGATAACACCATGGAAACAATGATCCAATGTACAGAGATGCCACTGAATCTATTCAGCAAGTCCTTCACTACCACTGTATCAAAGTAGATAGAAATATAACAAAACACATAGATGTATAATCTAGGTGTTAGTGATCATAGGACCAGGCAGACTGTCCATTTTGGCAAAAGTATCCAAGTGTGCCAAATAGCTCTTTTGGCTCTTGAAAGGGAATCTGGCTGCAAAGTACTACTAATTTCCACTATACAATACAATTTCTTCAAAATTGTAAATGTTAAAAAACACACAAAACAATACAAATGTCGATTACATACATGCTGTGCATAAAATTAAAGGGTGGAAATAGCTGATACGTGAAACCACAGAACTTGAATGGATAGAACAGCCTTTCGACTGTAGGGCGATGGAGATGGAGCAAGACGCCAGTTTTCCATTGCTTTCCGTCGTTGCTGCAAAACCTCTTGCTTCAGCGACTTGCCGTAAGTCGGTTTATACGGAAGTTAGCCCAATGGTACACATAATAATGCCCGCTGCGCTGACCATCCTGGAACGTTGATTTGACTGGGAAAGACCCTTCTACTCAATTGAAAATCTATGTGTGAAACCTTATGAAGAGAAAGGCTTAGCCAAGACTAAAGAAACTCTGAATGCAGTAGAGGACGAGAAAAAGAGAGAGAACACAAATAGATGGTAGGCATAATGAACACCATTTCTGCTCAAGGCTAAATAACTACTGCATTGACATACACATGTGCACATTTGCACGCACGCACACATATACACACACACACACTCACAAAATGGAAATGCTGCCTTTGTGAGGTGCCACCTATAGAAGTTAGCCACTGCAGAGAGTGCCTTATAATTAGTCTTTCAACAGGCTGGACATTGTTAATCTTAATTTGTCCCTTATCTCCTGTTCCAGGCAAGTGGCCTTCACCCTGCCACTCGGCCTCTCTTCACACCTCGGCCACTGCTCCTCATTATGGCATTACAGGACCATGTGGCCCAACGCGATACCACAGCGGCCCACTGCTAGCTCGTTAGGACAGCATTACCCTCCTCTCATTTTGCCTGATGAATGATATTTGCCCTCTGTGGCATCGGTGACTCAGCGACATTGATTCTGCCACTGGAAATGTTCTTTAATTATGTTAGAAATGTAATGGAGTGCTCATTGTGCTCTTCAAGTGCACATGAGAATGCATTTAATCTTGAATCTATATAGAAACAGATGGGCAGGGAGGAAGACACACATGCACACAAAGCTACACACACACACAAAGGGGACTTTCAATCATTCAAAATCATTTGATCTTATTCTTAATCACACCTGAATACCCTTAAGCAAGGTGTGCCTTTGAAATAGTTTGCACACAAATATCAAGGCTTACCGTTGCACAATTTTCAAAGAAGGTTCACATCTAACTTATCCATTGCATCTGGCATCCATCTTATCCCTCCAAACAAACCTAATTAATAGAATGGATCCTCCCAGGGCCATCCACAGACTGATATAGCCATTTTCTATGCTAAAAGACAGGGTTCATGGCTGCCATGATTCACATACTGAAGCTATGGCAAGTTGGTCAAATCTCTCTCGGCATCAAATAGTTACACAGCAGCTCATAGTCATTCCAGTCACAATGCAGTAATAACAGAACAGTCCATGCCAAAAACAAGATATAAATAAGTAATGAAGGGGAGAATGGAGGGAAAAACAACAGCAAGAGACAATATGAGAAAAAGTTAGTGAAAAAAAGATGAAAGCACTCGTACAGCTTATCTGTGAGGTTTTATCCCCCTTTCTCTTTTCAATTACAGATATAGCCCTGGTCTTGTCTCAGGAGAATGACACTTCAGCATGGCGCTGCACCATCCGATTGCTACTTCACTAATGTTATTTCCATGCTAATGTGTTTAGTTCTTTCTACCTCTTCTTCTTTTTCATGTCCTAATGAAATGTCTGCTATGCTGACAGCAATGCCCTCTCTGGCTACATGCAGAAAAATCACCAGATACTGTTCTAGACACTTTGAGCGTCGTCTTCCCGTCCATAGAGGAGAGGGTGAGCTGGAAGCATTCAGGGTAGAGTGGTTTTGATAATACATCCCCCATCTGACGCCTTATAAATATGAAACGCATAAACATCATAACGGAGGAGTAATGGAAAAATTGAAACTTCTTGCCATCATAAAATGACCTGGCTCCCCATCCATTTATTCAATAGAGAGAATTTTAATCCTCGCATAAAATGTATCCTAAATTAGACAGTGGATAAAACCATGACAGCAATGATCCAATGTACAGAGATGCCTGAATCTATTGAATCTATTCAGCAAGAACTTTACTACCACTGTATCAAAGTAGAAATATAAGCCAGGCTATCTACAGTTCTTTACAAAACAAGCCTCATGGCATCCGTCTTGGTCAAAGAAGTGTGTGAATAGACTAAAAATTACAACAAAAGCGTAAGTAAACAATATTTGCTTTTGATGACAATTGCATTTGGAATTGATGAAATAATGAGGCATAAACACAACATTTTCCATGTTGACTGTGAAATGTGAAGTTAGGCTGCAGGGGTGAACATCAGATGTCAACTTTGGTTACGATTACATTACATTTTCTCAAGAGCAATTCCTGAGGGGGACGCCACGAGTAGCGCTGTAACACACAGCCTACGTTGTAATATGTTGTAATAATGTTTGCTTTAATTTGCTCCATCGGTTTGCTCGCTTGCTCTGCAAATTCAGCTATTGTGTGTGTGAACCCTGCAAACATAAAACGAAATCGCTTCGGTGCGATTGACTGGATTAACCTCACGTTAGCTTCGTGCAGCATTGAATGTCTTTCAGACGGTAGTCATGAACACCCCAGCTAACGAACTCTACATTGGTTTGCTAGCTTCTCATGTCCCCCCCGTCCCCTCTGGGATTTCCACCTATGTTTGGCTGCATATTTGCTGTAGGGCTGACATGAGTTGTTTTGATCGGGCTATGCTCTGCTTGGTAGCAATTGAACGAGTAGGGTGTCTAGTTTCATTTGATACCTGACATGGCGGCATGGAACGAGCAGATCATTTTGCCAGCTGCGTTGTAATGTTACTGTCCCTTGCATTTTGAGGGCTTTTATTTTGGAACGCAAATATTTGGATTATTGCCTATCAGACATTGTTTGGACAAAACACACTTGGGAGTGTTGTATTGGTAGCGTCCCCGTCCCCGTATTTTAGAAACATATTTACAAAATGAATTACAATTTAACAAAGCATTTTGTTGTCAATCATTTTGAGAACCTATCTCCCGGACCCGGGGAAGGGATTGTCGGTGAGTTTAACATTTCTGGCCGAACGGAGGTTGGAACTTAAAGGGCAATGTTAAATTCTTCACCATGGTGTATCTACTACATGCTGACGATATTGTTGCCTGACCAAAAAACATGGACAATGACGCAATCCAAAACATGATCCTTTCACATTGAGACAAAGACAGAGTAAATAAATCGTACTCACATCCAGCCTGGAAAAGGCGAACAGAGATGAACACACAGGTGAATCACCCAAGGGATGAGACACTTCTCCATAGATATTTCAAATAACACATCGCTCTTGTGAAGACTGTGAACTATGATTCCAAACTGATGAGAGTAAGTTTGAACTGCTGACTCATCGACTGAAATAGATTGACGAGAGAAGCCTGAGTCTGATGGCGTGAACAGGAGGAGCGTGAGCTGTGAAACCAGTGAAGTTTGAGAAGTAAAGATCGCAACACAGAAAAGGAGAATATGATAGATCACAGAATAGTGCCTGTGAGGTGGGTGTATGTTTGTCACATACGAAATTAATATCGATTCAAGAACTTGCACCTAATTATTCTGCTGTCATCCTTGCTCTCTGTGAACCGGATTTTTTTGTCAATAGAGAATATCTTCATTTTGATTGATATTAACACAATGTGTGTACATTGTACCTTTCATTGTTGTCTCTTGCAGGACAGAGGGGGGGCTGGAAAGATAGGGCGAGGCAATGTAAGCGCCCTAAAGGTTCGTTTTTTGTCCTTGTTCTGAAACAAAGGCAGAGAATCAGAATGGCTCTGTAATTAAAACGTCATTAATTTGCGGTCTCTTATCAGACCACACAGACAGCCCTTATTGTAGGCCTGTGAGGAAGATAGAGCTGGTGTGTGCCCAGAAACCACCACATGCTGCTAGCACGCTCAAATCAGCTATCTCAGTAATGGGATATATGTGTTTGTAATTGACTGCATGGCGTTTTGACAATTACCCAATTACATTTCATCTGTGTAATACTGGGATTCGTTTCTAGAAATGGTCGCCTCCTACAAATATCTCATTAAAAAAGTAAATTAGGTTTCATGATCACTAGCTGATGATTCATAACCCTTTCGCATCACATTGCAGATGCATGCTCACACGTTTGAACACATGCATGCGACTGTGCTTGTGTGAACACACTCACGCTCGCACACATGCACATACATCCCATATCAGATGCATATTAAGTGAGGCAGCATACTAATGTTCTTCAGCTACAGACATTTTCATCTAAATGGAACTGCAGCTTGATACGTTCAAACTGTTATTTCCTCTGAGTAATTTTATACATGGTCATTCATAGTGGAGATCCACTGCTATCTCATCCCTCTCAGATTCCCATTCCAGAACATATGGGGACATTCCAGGTAGAGCAATAGGATTACAATATGAGCCACAGAATTTCAGAGGAATCAAAATACGTTAACTTCTGTCCCCTATTACCACAACAGGGAAGTGTGTGTCCCACTCCCTCATCTGTGATGTCACACTGGCTTACAGCTTGACTGAAATCGAATCGAAAAAGGTGGAAAATATGACCCTGATTTCAGTGGAAATGGGTGGAGTTGAGTTTCTGGAACAGTCAATATACGGTACATCATTTGGGTGTCAACAAAAAAGAAAACATAAAAAGATACTTAATCAATGGCCTAGAGAAAAGCCCCACGATACAAATCTTGATGACATCACATATTCACAAGTTGTTCATGTTCATAAACATTGATCACACATAGACCACAGGAATATCACAAGTGTATTTTTAAATTGAGTGGTATTACCCTTTAATCACCCACATTAAATGTCTCCTATTTAGCTGGGCTGACAAAACATCTAACAGTGGAAGTTGTGGCTTGGAACCACCGTCAGATAACAGACAATTAACAGAGCAACCACGTTGGCTATGTTATAGTACTGCAAGATAATTAGATCACGAATTTGACATGGGAAATCAGGGGAAGGGAGAGACTTCTAGAGAGAAGTTAAATTCATCCGTAATGTGGAGTTTCTTTTCAGAAGTAAAAAAAACACCATTCGATGACATTTCTCGTTTGACAGATCAGCAAACAGCCGATAAATCTCCTCTATGCCTTGTTCCCCCGTTGGCTGGTCCCATCTGTTTGAGCCCTGTAAGAGTTGAACTGCCAATGCTTGAACCGGGGCCTTTTGCTGAGCAGAGCTGGCTGAGCTTGTAGTGTTACACACGGGGCACATAGATCAAACTGAGCGACGACTGGATGCTGGATGCAGCCAAGACGATTCATCCGTCCTGGTGGCTGAACAACTGGCAGCACCGTTCCCGGTGATGCGACGGCTCCAGGAGAGGTCGTGGTAGGTGGCCTCACCTCAGCGGATGAGAACACAAGTGGGGACAGCTGCCGGGGACAGATGCCGCCATTTGGAGAGCAATAGTGGGTTTTAACTGTCCATGTTATTAGGTTGGGTTGTTGAAGCAGCCCTGAGATGGGAGTCATAGAAACACGCAGCTGCCGTACGATGTTCTCAAACTCAGACAGGCTGTTTTATTGAAATGCCATCTCTGAGTTTATGTGGAGGAAGGAGAAACGTGTTTTGCTGTTCCTTTCAGTGTTTGTTTTTCTTTCTCTCTCTCTCTCTCTCTCTCTCTCTCTCTCTCTCTCTCTCTCTCTCTCTCTCTCTTCCTCTCTCTCTACCTGTCTCTGTTTCTATGTGTGTCTCTCTCCCTCTCTC